>JAGDQO010002614.1:0-20901 GCA_018342035.1 Solanum appendiculatum
TAAAGTCATTATCAATAAATGGTATACTACTTCAAACAAGGTTGTTGAAAGCATTACTCCTCCTCTTGAAGGAATAAATATCCCTATTTCCGGAACTATTATAAAAGCTTCTCCTTTCAAAATCCTCTCTGAAGAAAAACCTTCTGTCCTTGCCACCAATCTTGAAATCAACAAGATTATAGAACAGAATAATTATACAAATCAAATTCTTCATGTTGTTTCTAGACAAATTGAAAATTCCAAAGAAAGAGCTTCTTTTTCAGGAAGGCCTGTCCCTCTATCTTCTACAAACATGAGTCAGAAAATAGACCCAAATCCTATATTCAAAATCAATGAATTTTCCAGAGAAAATTATCCTAAGCTCAAAAATACCTTTGATATATCTGACAATATTTTAGATAAAATCAATGAAAAACTTGCCAATTTCTCTATATCGGGAAAAAATAAGAAAGCCTCTTCCATTCCTACTACAGAAGAATTTCGTCAATCTGTTATTGGTGGTAAAAACGTTGCTACCATAAAAGAGAAAGATGATCTTGTCCAAAAACTCTCCAATAATAGATTTCATAACCGAAAAAACTATCATAAAAGACCTTCCTTCCCTGATCTCCAGTATGAGGAAAATGCTTTTCTCTCCACTTCTTCTCATGAAGGAAGTAGTATTACTGAATGGAACATAGATGGTCTTGCAGAACATCAAATTTACAACAAGCTCCACGAGATGGGAATAGCAATCACAGCTTATAAAATAAGAAATTCATCTGATAAGGAAGCTGCTTCTATGATTGTTGCAGGATTCACTGGTATGATTAAACATTGGTGGGATAATTATGTTTCGGAAGAAACTAAGAAAATTATCTACGAAGCTCATGCTACGGAGATAGTAGTTAAGATGGAGGGAACTACTGAAGTTCCAACTGAAGTGGTTAAAGAAGATGCCTGTGCTACCCTTCTATACCACATTGCCAAACATTTTATAGGAGAACCAAAATTGTTTCAAGATAGGAGTCTCCAAATCCTTAACAATATTAGTTGTCCTTCCTTAGACGATTTCACCTGGTATAAGTATAATTTTATGCAAAAGGTTATGATTAGACCAGACTGTAACTTAGACTTTTGGAAAGAAAGATTTGTTAGCGGTCTCCCTCCTCTCTTTGCCGATAAGGTAAGAACCAAAATCCAAGATAGGAATGATGGAAAATTCCTTATGATCAAATGACATATGGTGATCTTATTAGTGTAATAAACACTGTAGGATTAGAACTTTGCACAGACATTAAGTTGAAGCATCAACTTAAAAAGGAAAAATCTTCGTCTAGAAGAGAATTGGGAAGTTTCTGCCAAGACTTCGGATTTGTTACTTTAACCCCTCCTTCTAGGAAACTTAGAAAGGAAAGCAAAGATAGTAAAAAAAACTCATCGCAGCAAGTCTAGAAGAACTTCTGATAAAGAATATAAAAAATCGTCCAAAAGAAGAAAAGGACGAAAAGGATTTAAGAAATCCAAAGAGGATGTATGTTGGACTTGCGGAAAGACTGGCCATAGAGCTAATGAATGCAGATCTGGCAAACAAAAGAGAATCAACAGTCTCGAGATTGATGATGAAATTAAAGAGAAACTCTTTTCTATCCTTGAAGAACCTTTATCCGATTCTTCAAATAACTCTGCTGAATATAGCGACGAAGAAAATATCAACGTTGACTATGATTCAGATTCCAGCCAATCCGGTAGAGATTGTAACTGCACAGAAGCATTCTGTGTCTGTGAAAGTATTCCTCAAATTAGAGTCCTTAGCAATGACTCCAAAGAAGCTCTCTTCGACATTATCGAGCATATTGATAATGAAGAAGCTAGGAAAAAATATCTTGTAGAACTCAAGAACCTCATTCTCAACCAAAAGGAAAAGCCTAAAGCTCGCCCTATGGTTGAACCCTTCAGCATGAAACAAATCATGAACAGGATCGAAAGAAATGCCGAGCCTTCTATATCTGATCTTCATTTAGAAGTCAAAACTCTTAAAGAAGAAATCAGAGACATTAAGTCTAGACTTGGAAAAGTCGAAACTGATGCCATTGCTGATAAAATCTTAAAAGAGATTGATAAGCAAGACTTTAATGAAGAAACTAAAGATGAACCTGAAAAGGATAACCTTGATTATCCTCCTTTTCAGATTGATCTTAGTGCTGAACCAACTCCTAATATCGCTTCTACCTCTAGTCCAGGTATCGATGTTATTACCTCTGTCAGACCTCAGAGTCATCATATTCCTATTAAAATTGTTGTTAATAAGAACTTTGTTATTAATAAAATAGCTTTACTTGACAGTGGTGCAGATAGAAATTGCATTGTTAAAGGTATTGTTCCTACAAAGTATTTAGAGAAAAGTACTTCTAAACTATATTCTGCTACTGGTGAGTTGCTGAAAATTAATTATAAGCTTTCTAAAGCTCATATTTGCAATAATAGTATCTGTTTAACCAATGATTTTATTATTACTGAAGATATTAATGAAGATATCATTCTTGGAATTCCTTTTATCACTCAGATAAAACCTTTCATTACTAATCTTAATGGTATTACTACTTCTATTTTGGGAAAAGAGTTACATTTTCCATTTGTTAAAACTCTTTCTCAAGATGAAAGTAATTTTATCAGAGATAAGACCGTTTTTAGAATAAACTCTTTATCTCAACATGTTAATTTTCTCAAAGAAGAAATAAAAATTAAAAAAATTGAGCAAATTTTAAAAACCCCGGAGATGGAAGTTAAAATATCCAATCTTCATAAAAAATTTGAAAGTGAAATTTGCTCTGATTTTCCAAATGCATTCTGGGAAAGAAAAAAGCATATTGTGAATTTGCCTTACATTGATGGATTTAATGAACAGGCTATTACTACCAAGGCTAGACCCATTCAAATGAATCATGAATTACTTGATTATTGTAAAATAGAAATTGATAATTTATTAAAAAATAAAATTATTAATGTGTCTAAATCTCCTTGGAGTTGCTCTGCTTTTTATGTCAACAATAGTGCTGAAAAAGAAAGAGGAGCACCTAGACTGGTTATTAATTATAAGCCTTTAAATGCTGTTTTAAAATGGATTAGGTATCCTATACCTAATAAAAGAGATTTGTTAAAAAGAACTTATAAGGCTAATGTCTATAGTAAGTTTGATATGAAATCTGGGTTTTGGCAAATACAAATTGCTGATAAAGATAAATATAAAACTGCTTTCAATGTCCCGTTTGGACAATATGAATGGAATGTCATGCCTTTTGGGTTAAAGAATGCCCCATCTGAATTTCAAAATATTATGAATAACATTTTTAATGATTATAGCTACATGTCGATTGTTTATATTGATGATGTGCTTATCTTCTCTGATGATATTGATTCTCATTTTAAGCATCTTAATACTTTCTTTAAGATTGTTAAGATAAATGGCCTAGTAGTCAGTGCTAAGAAGATTAAGCTTTTCCAAACCGCAATCAGATTTTTAGGTCATGACCTTTATCAAGGAAGTTATAAACCTATTTGTAGAGCCATCGAGTTCTCATCTAAATTTCCTGATGAAATTACTGACAAAACCCAATTGCAGAGATTTTTGGGAAGTTTAAACTATGTGGCTGATTTCATACCTAAAGTCAGACAAACCTGTGAACCTTTATATAAAAGGCTTAAGAAGACTCCAATTCCTTGGGGAATTGAACAAACTCAGGCTGTTATAGCCATTAAGAAATTAGTTCAAAGTCTTCCATGTCTAGGTATTCCTAATCCTAATAACTTTATGATCGTAGAAACCGATGCGTCAGATATTGGTTATGGAGGTATTCTTAAGCAAAGAAAAACCTCAGAATCTCCTGAACAATTAGTTAGGTTCACTTCTGGTATCTGGAATTCTGCCCAGAAGAACTATTCCACTGTTAAAAAGGAAATCTTGTCTATAGTGCTATGTATCACAAAATTTCAAGATGACTTAATTAACAAAGAATTTTTATTAAGAGTTGATTGTAAATCAGCTAAAGAAATTTTGCAAAAAGATGTAAAAAATCTTGTTTCAAAACAAATATTTGCTAGATGGCAAGCTCTACTATCTAGCTTTGATTTTCAGATAGATTTCATAAAAGGAGAAAATAACTCTTTACCAGATTTTCTAACAAGAGAATTTTTACAGGGAAAGAATGAGGCCTTTCAAGCCTAATACTCCTTCGAAAGAAGGAAAACCTTTGACGAAACCATTCGTCTTACCTCCAATGACACCGGCAAAAACCCCACAAAGACCGGTATTTGACAATAGATTCACTATGTTGGCAGACTATCCCAAATTGCCTGCTCCTCCCCCTAATCCTACCAAATTGATACAATTAAGGCCAAACAGACCTTTAACTCCAGGAGCTTCAAGCTCTAATGTCCAAACTAAAGACAATTATACTATGAAGACCCCTGAGTCTTTTGCCCAAGCTGTTAAGCCTGAAATACCTACTCCTACTCCTACTCAAACTTCTATCCCAAAAGAAGAAAAAATTGATTTTGTAACAACCCAAATGTTACCTTTACTTGCTTTAGATAGAGAATTTGAAAACTTTGAAGTTGGTACCCTTATCAAGCCTTGCTACACAGATGGCAACTTTGTTGATACAGACTGTTCCTACAAAACCAGAAAGTTTTATGAAGCTATTTTGGTAGATACCGAATCCATCGAGATTGAACATAACAGGGATGATCAAAACCCTGACTTCATCAGATACTCCAGGTTCACAATCAAGAGAATCTTGTCTCCGTTCGAATGGTATACGGATCATTTACACACTCCAGTGTCATTAACAATGCCTCATAGGCCACAAACATACAATTGGCATGATTACAAATCAGCCTGGTTTAATTTCATGTACCTCCGACCAAGACATACTTGGTTTGTCAAATATTGCCCCCAGGTAATTAAATCAATTATTCCTAAATGGTTCTACGAATGGTGGAACATTTTTGGGGGAAATCTGCAGATATTGCCACAACAATTCCATGTCAAGTTCAGTGAGTTTCAGAATAATCCGGAGATATCTACTCTCCCAGAATATATTAAACTATGTAAGTTTTTTATTCAGAAAAGAATTTCTTATATTATTTCTTGGAATTTTACCAAGGTAGAAATAGATAAAATCCGCTTCTTAGCCAAAGAAGTTATGATGGAAGTTAAAATATCCAATCTTCATAAAAAATTTGAAAGTGAAATTTGCTCTGATTTTCCAAATGCATTCTGGGAAAGAAAAAAGCATATTGTGAATTTGCCTTACATTGATGGATTTAATGAACAGGCTATTACTACCAAGGCTAGACCCATTCAAATGAATCATGAATTACTTGATTATTGTAAAATAGAAATTGATAATTTATTAAAAAATAAAATTATTAATGTGTCTAAATCTCCTTGGAGTTGCTCTGCTTTCTATGTCAACAATAGTGCTGAAAAAGAAAGAGGAGCACCTAGACTCGTTATTAATTATAAGCCTTTAAATGCTGTTTTAAAATGGATTAGGTATCCTATACCTAATAAAAGAGATTTGTTAAAAAGAACTTATAAGGCTAATGTCTATAGTAAGTTTGATATGAAATCTGGGTTTTGGCAAATACAAATTGCTGATAAGGATAAATATAAAACTGCTTTCAATGTCCCGTTTGGACAATATGAATGGAATGTCATGCCTTTTGGGTTAAAAAATGCCCCATCTGAATTTCAAAATATTATGAATAACATTTTTAATGATTATAGCTACATGTCGATTGTTTATATTGATGATGTGCTTATCTTCTCTGATGATATTGATTCTCATTTTAAGCATCTTAATACTTTCTTTAAGATTGTTAAGATAAATGACCTAGTAGTCAGTGCTAAGAAGATTAAGCTTTTCCAAACCGCAATCAGATTTTTAGGCCATGACCTTTATCAAGGAAGTTATAAACCTATTTGTAGAGCCATCGAGTTCTCATCCAAATTTCCTGATGAAATTACTGACAAAACCCAATTGCAGAGATTTTTGGGAAGTTTAAACTATGTGGCTGATTTCATACCTAAAGTCAGACAAACCTGTGAACCTTTATATAAAAGGCTTAAGAAGACTCCAATTCCTTGGGGAATTGAACAAACTCAGGCTGTTATAGCCATTAAGAAATTAGTTCAAAGTCTTCCATGTCTAGGTATTCCTAATCCTAATAACTTTATGATCGTAGAAACCGATGCGTCAGATATTGGTTATGGAGGTATTCTTAAGCAAAGAAAAACCTCAGAATCTCCTGAACAATTAGTTAGGTTCACTTCTGGTATCTGGAATTCTGCCCAGAAGAAGTATTCCACTGTTAAAAAGGAAATCTTGTCTATAGTGCTATGTATCACAAAATTTCAAGATGACTTAATTAACAAAGAATTTTTATTAAGAGTTGATTGTAAATCAGCTAAAGAAATTTTGCAAAAAGATGTAAAAAATCTTGTTTCAAAACAAATATTTGCTAGATGGCAAGCTCTACTATCTAGCTTTGATTTTCAGATAGATTTCATAAAAGGAGAAAATAACTCTTTACCAGATTTTCTAACAAGAGAATTTTTACAGGGAAAGAATGAGGCCTTTCAAGCCTAATACTCCTTCGAAAGAAGGAAAACCTTTGACGAAACCATTCGTCTTACCTCCAATGACACCGGCAAAAACCCCACAAAGACCGGTATTTGACAATAGATTCACTATGTTGGCAGACTATCCCAAATTGCCTGCTCCTCCCCCTAATCCTACCAAATTGATACAATTAAGGCCAAACAGACCTTTAACTCCAGGAGCTTCAAGCTCTAATGTCCAAACTAAAGACAATTATACTATGAAGACCCCTGAGTCTTTTGCCCAAGCTGTTAAGCCTGAAATACCTACTCCTACTCCTACTCAAACTTCTATCCCAAAAGAAGAAATTGATTTTGTAACAACCCAAATGTTACCTTTACTTGCTTTAGATAGAGAATTTGAAAACTTTGAAGTTGGTACCCTTATCAAGCCTTGCTACACAGATGGCAACTTTGTTGATACAGACTGTTCCTACAAAACCAGAAAGTTTTATGAAGCTATTTTGGTAGATACCGAATCCATCGAGATTGAACATAACAGGGATGATCAAAACCCTGACTTCATCAGATACTCCAGGTTCACAATCAAGAGAATCTTGTCTCCGTTCGAATGGTATACGGATCATGTACACACTCCAGTGTCATTAACAATGCCTCATAGGCCACAAACATACAATTGGCATGATTACAAATCAGCCTGGTTTAATTTCATGTACCTCCGACCAAGACATACTTGGTTTGTCAAATATTGCCCCCAGGTAATTAAATCAATTATTCCTAAATGGTTCTACGAATGGTGGAACATTTTTGGGGGAAATCTGCAGATATTGCCACAACAATTCCATGTCAAGTTCAGTGAGTTTCAGAATAATCCGGAGATATCTACTCTCCCAGAATATATTAAACTATGTAAGTTTTTTATTCAGAAAAGAATTTCTTATATTATTTCTTGGAATTTTACCAAGGTAGAAATAGATAAAATCCGAGTTGATTGTAAATCAGCTAAAGAAATTTTGCAAAAAGATGTAAAAAATCTTGTTTCAAAACAAATATTTGCTAGATGGCAAAATAGAAGAGAATTGGGAAGTTTCTGCCAAGACTTCGGATTTGTTACTTTAACCCCTCCTTCTAGGAAACTTAGAAAGGAAAGCAAAGATAGTAAAAAAACTCATCGCAGCAAGTCTAGAAGAACTTCTGATAAAGAATATAAAAAATCGTCCAAAAGAAGAAAAGGACGAAAAGGATTTAAGAAATCCAAAGAGGATGTATGTTGGACTTGCGGAAAGACTGGCCATAGAGCTAATGATAATTTTCTCTGGAAAATTCATTGATTTTGAATATAGGATTTGGGTCTATTTTCTGACTCATGTTTGTAGAAGATAGAGGGACAGGCCTTCCTGAAAAAGAGGCTCTTTCTTTGGAATTTTCAATTTGTCTAGAAACAACATGAAGAATTTGATTTGTATAATTATTCTGTTCTATAATCTTGTTGATTTCAAGATTGGTGGCAAGGACAGAAGGTTTTTCTTCAGAGAGGATTTTGAAAGGAGAAGCTTTTATAATAGTTCCGGAAATAGGGATATTTATTCCTTCAAGAGGAGGAGTAATGCTTTCAACAACCTTGTTTGAAGTAGTATACCATTTATTGATAATGACTTTAAGAGAGTCTTTCTGATTATCAATTTTGCCGGTCATTTCAAACCATTTGAAGAAATCTATTTCACATTGGATTCTTTTCATATCCAACATCCAAGAGTTTGCAAAATTCTCTCTTTCTTTGAGAGTATAAGTAGCCTTATACCAATCTCTGTTGATTTGGTTATGAGGATGAGTCCAAGATTCTTGCAGAGTCTGAGGATTAGGAATAAAATCCTTTTCAGATTTGATCATCTTTAAATGATCAGGTATAGAATCTTTTTGATTTGGAGGTGGTTCCATTTCACTGGCTGTAGGACTACCAGGGATTTCTTGATAAAAAACTTTAGGGACATTTCCCGAAAAATCCACACCAGTAACTTTTCCTTTGTCATTATCTCTACGGATAAGTTTTTCATCTTCATCATCCTCCGGGGTTTTTGAAGAAGAGGGTGGGTGAGGAGCAGTCCTCGAAGGAGCAGATGGCGAATAAGGAGCCATCCTAGCTGGGACAGACGAACAAGACGCTCTTCTAGAAGCAGTTCTGGATAAAGAATTCTCAAGGAATTTTAGATCTATAGAACCATCAGGGTATTGAATTACCCTTTCAATGCGAGATCTCTCTGAATGAGAGGAAAAAGGTTGAGTGATAGCATCAAAATGCCATTCGTCGTTAGACAGAATGTCATTCCAATTGATCAATCTAGGAACGAATATTGAACTATGCTCATGATTGGCCTCCATGAGCATTGTTACACCCTTTTGGCTCTCAATTCGAGCCTTTGGTGCAAGAGTAGTAGACATAAGCCGATAATATACTCTGTAATTAATCGCTATTTCTCGAGTATTGGCTTTGCTATTAAGATTTTTAGTTTTGACATTGAGTGTCAAAGAGTCCATGACATTAGGATCATTAATGTCTATTGAAAAGTTAGGATAACAATTAAAGTAAACCGGGCCATCGGCTAGATTACTTTGAAGAACACCTAACAGCGAATCATCAAAATTAAGAAATCTGTCATCTCTAAGGAGGACACAAATAGGAATATCTAAGCCTTTCCTGAACAGGGGCTTAACAGCAACTTGCACTAAACCAATATGCAAATAATTGAATTTATTTTTATAACGATTAATATCGTTAGCATTCAACAAACGAATAATTTCAAGAGAATTATTAATAGCAACAGTTGATTCACAAGTTTTAATATTGTGATTAACGAATAAATTAAATTTACCTAAATGATAAATAGCTTTAAAAGGTTCTTCTGGTATATTCCAGTTTTGAAGATCATTTTCAAGTTTAGCAATCTTAGTTGCTTGTGAAGACAAATTAACACTATTTAAAATATGTTGATTTGTATCCATTTTTAAAACATACTGTCTTAAGGGCTTACAGACAAGTTTTATAATCAGTATATGAACAACTAATTCAAACAAGATCAAACAATAATAATATGATAATATGCAAAGAGATATTAAAGATCTAGAACTTAGTTTCTAAGGGAGGTTCTCTTGGGTTTACACCTGTTCTTTCTCTAGAGTTATCTTGGCTACGGGATCACCATGCAAGGTCTAACGCTCTCCTAGCTTAACGACCTATTCAATTCGGCTAGCCAACGTATGAACCGGGTATTATTCGGTTACCTCACACACATAGAGAAGAATGGACACCTCACACCAGTTATAGAAACAAGTTTAAGAACATAATATCAAAATACATATTAAAATATTAAAACAGTTTAATCAAAGCTTAAATAAGTAATTCATAAACTAATATAAACTTTGTCATGCCCCAGACAGTATATGTATTTAGCCGCTCATGCTAAATACGTATACTGCCAACATGGCTTTGATACCAATGACGGATCGGCGGTAATCCTCCGAAGTTGTATTAGTAAAATACGACAAGATTTATACGAAAGATTAACAAAGGGAGTTTAAAAACTTACAAACTGTTTATTTATATGAACATCAACATGAAAGAGCTACAGGCGGAAGCATTAAAAACATAAGAGAGAGAGGTTTTCAGTATTGGGTACAATAGCTGATGCCTTAACTGATGAGAGAGTCCCTTCTTTTATAGAGTAAGAAGATGCTCTTTACATTATTTGACAGTCCATTGTCTGTTAAGTGGGGCTAGCTTTTACTTAAAGTAAAAGTAAAGTATTAGATTCCTTTTTAGGAATAGTAAAGTGTCTCCTTTTGAAAAGTAATTCCGACCTTTGGCCTCTACTTTTCTCAAGAGTCAAGTTGCTATTCATAATCAGGGTCCACATAAGACTGTGCAATTCCTTTTAGGTCGCACATGTCTCCATTACTGCTGCCCGAAGATGCTGCATCGCTGACGAGTTGCATGATTTGTGTCTCTGTATAATCTTCAAGATTATCCATAGCCTTTTTAAGCTTAGCTTTAAGTTCTTCTTTTGAAGTCTTGATTTTACCCGGTCTGACGACTGGAGTATTAACGATGGGTTTTCCAACTGGCTTGGGAGTCCATCCTTTGATCATAACTTCTTTGGCTAAGAAGCGGATTTTATCTATTTCTACCTTGGTAAAATTCCAAGAAATAATATAAGAAATTCTTTTCTGAATAAAAAACTTACATAGTTTAATATATTCTGGGAGAGTAGATATCTCCGGATTATTCTGAAACTCACTGAACTTGACATGGAATTGTTGTGGCAATATCTGCAGATTTCCCCCAAAAATGTTCCACCATTCGTAGAACCATTTAGGAATAATTGATTTAATTACCTGGGGGCAATATTTGACAAACCAAGTATGTCTTGGTCGGAGGTACATGAAATTAAACCAGGCTGATTTGTAATCATGCCAATTGTATGTTTGTGGCCTATGAGGCATTGTTAATGACACTGGAGTGTGTAAATGATCCGTATACCATTCGAACGGAGACAAGATTCTCTTGATTGTGAACCTGGAGTATCTGATGAAGTCAGGGTTTTGATCATCCCTGTTATGTTCAATCTCGATGGATTCGGTATCTACCAAAATAGCTTCATAAAACTTTCTGGTTTTGTAGGAACAGTCTGTATCAACAAAGTTGCCATCCGTGTAGCAAGGCTTGATAAGGGTACCAACTTCAAAGTTTTCAAATTCTCTATCTAAAGCAAGTAAAGGTAACATTTGGGTTGTTACAAAATCAATTTTTTCTTCTTTTGGGATAGAAGTTTGAGTAGGAGTAGGAGTAGGTATTTCAGGCTTAACAGCTTGGGCAAAAGACTCAGGGGTCTTCATAGTATAATTGTCTTTAGTTTGGACATTAGAGCTTGAAGCTCCTGGAGTTAAAGGTCTGTTTGGCCTTAATTGTATCAACTTGGTAGGATTGGGGGAGGAGCAGGCAATTTGGGATAGTCTGCCAACATAGTGAATCTATTGTCAAATACCGGTCTTTGTGGGGTTTTTGCCGGTGTCATTGGAGGTAAGACGAATGGTTTCGTCAAAGGTTTTCCTTCTTTCGAAGGAGTATTAGGCTTGAAAGGCCTCATTCTTTCCCTGTAAAAATTCTCTTGTTAGAAAATCTGGTAAAGAGTTATTTTCTCCTTTTATGAAATCTATCTGAAAATCAAAGCTAGATAGTAGAGCTTGCCATCTAGCAAATATTTGTTTTGAAACAAGATTTTTTACATCTTTTTGCAAATTTTCTTTAGCTGATTTACAATCAACTCTTAATAAAAATTCTTTGTTAATTAAGTCATCTTGAATTTTGTGATACATAGCACTATAGACAAGATTTCCTTTTTAACAGTGGAATAGTTCTTCTGGGCAGAATTCCAGATACCAGAAGTGAACCTAACTAATTGTTCAGGAGATTCTGAGGTTTTTCTTTGCTTAAGAATACCTCCATAACCAATATCTGACGCATCGGTTTCTACGATCATAAAGTCATTAGGATTAGGAATACCTAGACATGGAAGACTTTGAACTAATTTCTTAATTGCTATAACTGCCTGAGTTTGTTCAATTCCCCAAGGAATTGGAGTCTTCTTAAGCCTTTTATATAAAGGTTCACAGGTTTGTCTGACTTTAGGTATGAAATCAGCCACATAGTTTAAACTTCCCAAAAATCTCTGCAATTGGGTTTTGTCAGTAAATTCATCAGGAAATTTGGATGAGAACTCGATGGCTCTACAAATAGGTTTATAACTTCCTTGATAAAGGTCATGGCCTAAAAATCTGATTGCGGTTTGGAAAAGCTTAATCTTCTTAGCACTGACTACTAGGCCATTTATCTTAACAATCTTAAAGAAAGTATTAAGATGCTTAAAATGAGAATCAATATCATCAGAGAAGATAAGCACATCATCAATATAAACAATCGACATGTAGCTATAATCATTAAAAATGTTATTCATAATATTTTGAAATTCAGATGGGGCATTTTTTAACCCAAAAGGCATGACATTCCATTCATATTGTCCAAACGGGACATTGAAAGCAGTTTTATATTTATCCTTATCAGCAATTTGTATTTGCCAAAAACCAGATTTCATATCAAACTTACTATAGACATTAGCCTTATAAGTTCTTTTTAACAAATCTCTTTTATTAGGTATAGGATACCTAATCCATTTTAAAACAGCATTTAAAGGCTTATAATTAATACCGAGTCTAGGTGCTCCTCTTTCTTTTTCAGCACTATTGTTGACATAGAAAGCAGAGCATCTCCAAGGAGATTTAGATACATTAATAATTTTATTTTTTAATAAATTATCAATTTCTATTTTACAATAATCAAGTAATTCATGATTCATTTGAATAGGTCTAGCCTTAGTAGAAATAGCCTGTTCATTAAATCCATCAATGTAAGGCAAATCCACAATATGCTTTTTTCTTTCCCAGAATGCATTTGGAAAATCAGAGCAAATTTCACTTTCGAATTTTTTATGAAGATTGGATATTTTAACTTCCATTTCCGGGGTTTTTAAAATTTGCTCAATTTTTTTAATTTTTATTTCTTCTTTGAGAAAATTAACATGTTGAGATAAAGAGTTTATTCTAAAAACGGTCTTATCTCTGATAAAATTACTTTCATCTTGAGAAAGAGTTTTGACAAATGGAAAATGTAACTCTTTTCCCAAAATGGAAGTAGTAATACCATTAAGATTAGTAATGAAAGGTTTTATCTGAGTGATAAAAGGAATTCCAAGAATGATATCTTCATTAATATCTTTAGTAATAATAAAATCATTGGTTAAACAGATACTATTATTGCAAATATGAGCTTTAGAAAGCTTATAATTAATTTTCAGCAACTCACCAGTAGCAGAATATAATTTAGAAGTACTTTTTTCTAAGTACTTTGTAGGAACAATACCTTTAACAATGCAATTTCTATCTGCACCACTGTCAAGTAAAGCTATTTTATTAATAACAAAGTTCTTATTAACAACAATTTTAATAGGAATATGATGACTCTGAGGTCTGACAGAGGTAATAACATCGATACCTGGACTAGAGGTAGAAGCGATATTAGGAGTTGGTCCAGCACTAAGATCAATCTGAAAAGGAGGATAATCAAGGTTATCCTTTTCAGGTTCATCTTTAGTTTCTTCATTAAAGTCTTGCTTATCAATCTCTTTTAAGATTTTATCAGCAATGGCATCAGTTTCGACTTTTCCACGTCTAGACTTAATGTCTCTGATTTCTTCTTTAAGAGTTTTGACTTCTAAATGAAGATCAGATATAGAAGGCTCGGCATTTCTTTCGAACCTGTTCATGATTTGTTTCATGATGAAGGGTTCAACCATAGGGCGAGCTTTAGGCTTTTCCTTTTGGTTGAGAATGAGGTTCTTGAGTTCTACAAGATATGTTTTCCTAGCTTCTTCATTATCAATATGCTCGATAATGTCGAAGAGAGCTTCTTTGGAGTCATTGCTAAGGACTCTAATTTGAGGAATACTTTCACAGACACAGAATGCTTCTGTGCAGTTACAATCTCTACCGGATTGGCTGGAATCTGAATCATAGTCAACGTTGATATTTTCTTCGTCGCTATATTCAGCAGAGTTATTTGAAGAATCGGATAAAGGTTCTTCAAGGATAGAAAAGAGTTTCTCTTTAATTTCATCATCAATCTCGAGACTGTTGATTCTCTTTTGTTTGCCAGATCTGCATTCATTAGCTCTATGGCCAGTCTTTCCGCAAGTCCAACATACATCCTGTAAAAATTCTCTTGTTAGAAAATCTGGTAAAGAGTTATTTTCTCCTTTTATGAAATCTATCTGAAAATCAAAGCTAGATAGTAGAGCTTGCCATCTAGCAAATATTTGTTTGGAAACAAGATTTTTTACATCTTTTTGCAAAATTTCTTTAGCTGATTTACAATCAACTCTTAATAAAAATTCTTTGTTAATTAAGTCATCTTGAAATTTTGTGATACATAGCACTATAGACAAGATTTCCTTTTTAACAGTGGAATAGTTCTTCTGGGCAGAATTCCAGATACCAGAAGTGAACCTAACTAATTGTTCAGGCGATTCTGAGGTTTTTCTTTGCTTAAGAATACCTCCATAACCAATATCTGACGCATCGGTTTCTACGATCATAAAGTCATTAGGATTAGGAATACCTAGACATGGAAGACTTTGAACTAATTTCTTAATGGCTATAACTGCCTGAGTTTGTTCAATTCCCCAAGGAATTGGAGTCTTCTTAAGCCTTTTATATAAAGGTTCACAGGTTTGTCTGACTTTAGGTATGAAATCAGCCACATAGTTTAAACTTCCCAAAAATCTCTGCAATTGGGTTTTGTCAGTAATTTCATCAGGAAATTTAGATGAGAACTCGATGGCTCTACAAATAGGTTTATAACTTCCTTGATAAAGGTCATGACCTAAAAATCTGATTGCGGTTTGGAAAAGCTTAATCTTCTTAGCACTGACTACTAGGCCATTTATCTTAACAATCTTAAAGAAAGTATTAAGATGCTTAAAATGAGAATCAATATCATCAGAGAAGATAAGCACATCATCAATATAAACAATCGACATGTAGCTATAATCATTAAAAATGTTATTCATAATATTTTGAAATTCAGATGGGGCATTCTTTAACCCAAAAGGCATGACATTCCATTCATATTGTCCAAACGGGACATTGAAAGCAGTTTTATATTTATCTTTATCAGCAATTTGTATTTGCCAAAACCCAGATTTCATATCAAACTTACTATAGACATTAGCCTTATAAGTTCTTTTTAACAAATCTCTTTTATTAGGTATAGGATACCTAATCCATTTTAAAACAGCATTTAAAGGCTTATAATTAATAACCAGTCTAGGTGCTCCTCTTTCTTTTTCAGCACTATTGTTGACATAAAAAGCAGAGCAACTCCAAGGAGATTTAGACACATTAATAATTTTATTTTTTAATAAATTATCAATTTCTATTTTACAATAATCAAGTAATTCATGATTCATTTGAATGGGTCTAGCCTCATTGGTATCAAAGCCATGTTGGCAGTATACGTATTTAGCATGAGCGGCTAAATACATATACTGTCTGGGGCATGACAAAGTTTATATTAGTTTATGAATTACTTATTTAAGCTTTGATTAAACTGTTTTAATATTTTAATATGTATTTTGATATTATGTTCTTAAACTTGTTTCTATAACTGGTGTGAGGTGTCCAATATTCTCTATGTGTGTGAGGTAACCGAATAATACCCGGTTCATACGTTGGCTAGCCGAATTGAATAGGTCGTTAAGCTAGGAGAGCGTTAGACCTTGCATGGTGATCCCGTAGCCAAGATAACTCTAGAGAAAGAACAGGTGTAAACCCAAGAGAACCTCCCTTAGAAACTAAGTTCTAGATCTTTAATATCTCTTTGCATATTATCATATTATTATTGTTTGATCTTGTTTGAATTAGTTGTTCATATACTGATTATAAAACTTGTCTGTAAGCCCTTAAGACAGTATGTTTTAAAAATGGATACAAATCAACATATTTTAAATAGTGTTAATTTGTCTTCACAAGCAACTAAGATTGCTAAACTTGAAAATGATCTTCAAAACTGGAATATACCAGAAGAACCTTTTAAAGCTATTTATCATTTAGGTAAATTTAATTTATTCGTTAATCACAATATTAAAACTTGTGAATCAACTGTTGCTATTAATAATTCTCTTGAAATTATTCGTTTGTTGAATGCTAACGATATTAATCGTTATAAAAATAAATTCAATTATTTGCATATTGGTTTAGTGCAAGTCGCTGTTAAGCCCCTGTTCAGGAAAGGCTTAGATATTCCTATTTGTGTCCTCCTTAGAGATGACAGATTTCTTAATTTTGATGATTCGCTGTTAGGAGTTCTTCAAAGTAATCTAGCCGATGGCCCAGTTTACTTTAATTGTTATCCTAACTTTTCAATAGACATTAATGATCCTAATGTCATGGACTCTTTGACACTCAATGTCAAAACTAAAAATCTTAATAGCAAAGCCAATACTCGAGAAATAGCGATTATTTACAGAGTATATTATCGGCTTATGTCTACTACTCTTGCACCAAAGGCTCGAATTGAGAGCCAAAAGGGTGTAACAATGCTCATGGAGGCCAATCATGAGCATAGTTCAATATTCATTCCTAGATTGATCAATTGGAATGACATTCTGTCTAACGACGAATGGCATTTTGATGCTATCACTCAACCTTTTTCCTCTCATTCAGAGAGATCTCGCATTGAAAGGGTAATTCAATACCCTGATGGTTCTATAGATCTAAAATTCCTTGAGAATTCTTTATCCAGAACTGCTTCTAGAAGAGCGTCTTGTTCGTCTGTCCCAGCTAGGATGGCTCCTTATTCGCCATCTGCTCCTTCGAGGACTGCTCCTCACCCACCCTCTTCTTCAAAAACCCCGGAGGATGATGAAGATGAAAAACTTATCCGTAGAGATAATGACAAAGGAAAAGTTACTGGTGTGGATTTTTCGGGAAATGTCCCTAAAGTTTTTTATCAAGAAATCCCTGGTAGTCCTACAGCCAGTGAAATGGAACCACCTCCAAATCAAAAAGATTCTATACCTGATCATTTAAAGATGATCAAATCTGAAAAGGATTTTATTCCTAATCCTCAGACTCTGCAAGAATCTTGGACTCATCCTCATAACCAAATCAACAGAGATTGGTATAAGGCTACTTATACTCTCAAAGAAAGAGAGAATTTTGCAAACTCTTGGATGTTGGATATGAAAAGAATCCAATGTGAAATAGATTTCTTCAAATGGTTTGAAATGACCGGCAAAATTGATAATCAGAAAGACTCTCTTAAAGTCATTATCAATAAATGGTATACTACTTCAAACAAGGTTGTTGAAAGCATTACTCCTCCTCTTGAAGGAATAAATATCCCTATTTCCGGAACTATTATAAAAGCTTCTCCTTTCAAAATCCTCTCTGAAGAAAAACCTTCTGTCCTTGCCACCAATCTTGAAATCAACAAGATTATAGAACAGAATAATTATACAAATCAAATTCTTCATGTTGTTTCTAGACAAATTGAAAATTCCAAAGAAAGAGCCTCTTTTTCAGGAAGGCCTGTCCCTCTATCTTCTACAAACATGAGTCAGAAAATAGACCCAAATCCTATATTCAAAATCAATGAATTTTCCAGAGAAAATTATCCTAAGCTCAAAAATACCTTTGATATATCTGACAATATTTTAGATAAAATCAATGAAAAACTTGCCAATTTCTCTATATCGGGAAAAAATAAGAAAGCCTCTTCCATTCCTACTACAGAAGAATTTCGTCAATCTGTTATTGGTGGTAAAAAAGTTGCTACCATAAAAGAGAAAGATGATCTTGTCCAAAAACTCTCCAATGATAGATTTCATAACCGAAAAAACTATCATAAAAGACCTTCCTTCCCTGATCTCCAGTATGAGGAAAATGCTTTTCTCTCCACTTCTTCTCATGAAGGAAGTAGTATTACTGAATGGAACATAGATGGTCTTGCAGAACATCAGATATACAACAAGCTCCACGAGATGGGAATAGCAATCACAGCTTATAAAATAAGAAATTCATCTGATAAGGAAGCTGCTTCTATGATTGTTGCAGGATTCACTGGTATGATTAAACATTGGTGGGATAATTATGTTTCGGAAGAAACTAAGAAAATTATCTACGAAGCTCATGCTACTGAGATAGTAGTTAAGATGGAGGGAACTACTGAAGTTCCAACTGAAGTGGTTAAAGAAGATGCCTGTGCTACCCTTCTATACCACATTGCCAAACATTTTATAGGAGAACCAAAATTGTTTCAGGATAGGAGTCTCCAAATCCTTAACAATATTAGTTGTCCTTCCTTAGACGATTTCACCTGGTATAAGTATAATTTTATGCAAAAGGTTATGATTAGACCAGACTGTAACTTAGACTTTTGGAAAGAAAGATTTGTTAGCGGTCTCCCTCCTCTCTTTGCCGATAAGGTAAGAACCAAAATCCAAGATAGGAATGATGGAAAAATTCCTTATGATCAAATGACATATGGTGATCTTATTAGTGTAATAAACACTGTAGGATTAGAACTTTGCACAGACATTAAGTTGAAGCATCAACTTAAAAAGGAAAAATCTTCGTCTAGAAGAGAATTGGGAAGTTTCTGCCAAGACTTCGGATTTGTTACTTTAACCCCTCCTTCTAGGAAACTTAGAAAGGAAAGCAAAGATAGTAAAAAAACTCATCGCAGCAAGTCTAGAAGAACTTCTGATAAAGAATATAAAAAATCGTCCAAAAGAAGAAAAGGACGAAAAGGATTTAAGAAATCCAAAGAGGATGTATGTTGGACTTGCGGAAAGACTGGCCATAGAGCTAATGAATGCAGATCTGGCAAACAAAAGAGAATCAACAGTCTCGAGATTGATGATGAAATTAAAGAGAAACTCTTTTCTATCCTTGAAGAACCTTTATCCGATTCTTCAAATAACTCTGCTGAATATAGCGACGAAGAAAATATCAACGTTGACTATGATTCAGATTCCAGCCAATCCGGTAGAGATTGTAACTGCACAGAAGCATTCTGTGTCTGTGAAAGTATTCCTCAAATTAGAGTCCTTAGCAATGACTCCAAAGAAGCTCTCTTCGACATTATCGAGCATATTGATAATGAAGAAGCTAGGAAAAAATATCTTGTAGAACTCAAGAACCTCATTCTCAACCAAAAGGAAAAGCCTAAAGCTCGCCCTATGGTTGAACCCTTCAGCATGAAACAAATCATGAACAGGTTCGAAAGAAATGCCGAGCCTTCTATATCTGATCTTCATTTAGAAGTCAAAACTCTTAAAGAAGAAATCAGAGACATTAAGTCTAGACTTGGAAAAGTCGAAACTGATGCCATTGCTGATAAAATCTTAAAAGAGATTGATAAGCAAGACTTTAATGAAGAAACTAAAGATGAACCTGAAAAGGATAACCTTGATTATCCTCCTTTTCAGATTGATCTTAGTGCTGAACCAACTCCTCATATCGCTTCTACCTCTAGTCCAGGTATCGATGTTATTACCTCTGTCAGACCTCAGAGTCATCATATTCCTATTAAAATTGTTGTTAATAAGAACTTTGTTATTAATAAAATAGCTTTACTTGACAGTGGTGCAGATAGAAATTGCATTGTTAAAGGTATTGTTCCTACAAAGTACTTAGAGAAAAGTACTTCTAAACTATATTCTGCTACTGGTGAGTTGCTGAAAATTAATTATAAGCTTTCTAAAGCTCATATTTGCAATAATAGTATCTGTTTAACCAATGATTTTATTATTACTGAAGATATTAATGAAGATATCATTCTTGGAATTCCTTTTATCACTCAGATAAAACCTTTCATTACTAATCTTAATGGTATTACTACTTCTATTTTGGGAAAAGAGTTACATTTTCCATTTGTTAAAACTCTTTCTCAAGATGAAAGTAATTTTATCAGAGATAAGACCGTTTTTAGAATAAACTCTTTATCTCAACATGTTAATTTTCTCAAAGAAGAAATAAAAATTAAAAAAATTGAGCAAATTTTAAAAACCCCGGAGATGGAAGTTAAAATATCCAATCTTCATAAAAAATTTGAAAGTGAAATTTGCTCTGATTTTCCAAATGCATTCTGGGAAAGAAAAAAGCATATTGTGAATTTGCCTTACATTGATGGATTTAATGAACAGGCTATTACTACCAAGGCTAGACCCATTCAAATGAATCATGAATTACTTGATTATTGTAAAATAGAAATTGATAATTTATTAAAAAATAAAATTATTAATGTGTCTAAATCTCCTTGGAGTTGCTCTGCTTTTTATGTCAACAATAGTGCTGAAAAAGAAAGAGGAGCACCTAGACTGGTTATTAATTATAAGCCTTTAAATGCTGTTTTAAAATGGATTAGGTATCCTATACCTAATAAAAGAGATATGTTAAAAAGAACTTATAAGGCTAATGTCTATAGTAAGTTTGATATGAAATCTGGGTTTTGGCAAATACAAATTGCTGATAAGGATAAATATAAAACTGCTTTCAATGTCCCGTTTGGACAATATGAATGGAATGTCATGCCTTTTGGGTTAAAAAATGCCCCATCTGAATTTCAAAATATTATGAATAACATTTTTAATGATTATAGCTACATGTCGATTGTTGTATATTTGATG
>JAGDQO010002615.1:0-21353 GCA_018342035.1 Solanum appendiculatum
ACCTGTCTGTGCAGATTTGCAATTTCCAGTGAGCTTTTTTTAGGGCGGGTTGGAGACGTTTTTTATAAAAAGGGGATATGTCCCATACTTAGTCATTTTTCTTAACTCCAAAAACACTCTCTAAGCCCTCTCCAAAAATTCCACCAAGATCTTCAACCAAATTCAAACATCTCAAGCTCTAAATCCGGATTCAAGACTCAATCTCAAGCTTCGATTCTCCATTCCAATCTTCATCAAGGATTCTCCAAAGTTGAGGTATGTGGGTTTGATTGTGGGAACCTTCCTTTCCACAAGTCCAACCATTTATCCTCTATTTCCACTTCAAGTTTATGGGTCCTTATGATTATTTATGAACTCTTGAATTATGGAATTACTACTACACACCCTATTATGGTCCATTTTGCATATTATCATGAAATGAAATTATTATGTGATGTTTATGGTTTACATGCTTCCATGATCAAATTATGAAGGTTGATATATATATGTATGTTGTTGGTGGGCTTATTTATATGGATTTTGGAATTGGTTGGACTTAGTATTCTTGAAATACATGATTTCATTTACATGAACAATTGCCCACCTTGTGTTTGATAAAATGCCCATTTATAGAATTCTTAGGAAAGGGAAGGTCCAAGGTACGCCTATGAGTCGGATGGTTATGTAATTACTGAAATATGATGAAATGGACACATGTTATAGATTTCTCTATATTAAGTGTTGTGATCGACCAAGCTAGTCGGGGGTAGTAGGCCCGTTAAACCGTATCGAGGGTGTTGCGGTACCTTGGTGCCTAGTCGGGGGGTAGTAGGCCCGTATAACCGTATCGAGGGGTTGGTACCTTGGTTGCCTAGTACGGGGGGTAGTAGGCCCGTATAACATATCGAAGGTTTGTACTTTGGTCCCTGGCTCGGGGGGTGGTAGGCCCGTGTAACCATATTGAGGGGTTTGTACCTCTTTGCCTCTCCAAGGGGTGGTAGGCCTTGGAAATACTATATTGATGGTCACTCGCCACACATGTACTACGTCCCACTAAATATGATTTTTATGTAAGCATCATTATACATATCATTTCATTAATATGCTATCTATTGGGTATGATTACGCATTTTTCCTATGATGTCCATCTAATGTAGCATTGCATTGCATCCCATATACTTAGTACATTCAAATGTACTAACGCATACTCTATGCCTACATGATGTCACCATGTAGGGACCGGAGCACCGCTTGACCATCCTCCTCCGCGTGGCTAGTACGATTTTCTATAGTGGTTATTGGTGAGTCCTCCATTTCGGGACGTTGCTCATGATCTTTTGCTATGTATAAAACTTTTCCTTTCTAGTTATGTTTTGACTATGAGGGTGAGCCCGGTAGTTTGTCTTGGCCCCCGCTAAGTACTCATGTTTAGAGGTGGTGTTGGACAAGTTGTGTATTATGCTTGAGCTTGACTCATCTATGGTATTTATGTATCATTTTCTTTTTTCTTGCTCCCTTAGTCCCGATTTCCCCCTTGATTATGCTTATCGCTTATGGTCATTTAATTGCTTCCGCGACCAAGGATGTGTAATGATACGCTATGAGGCTTGTTTGGGGTTCCTTCGGGTTCCCCATTCGCCGGTCACATCTAGGCCCTAGGCTTGGGTCGTGACATATTAATTTAACAATTCGAGCAAATAATCTTACAAAAATCAATTTGTAAGTTGACAACAAAGCACATGTGACCATCCCATGGATGAAAACTATCATATAGTTGCAAACGGTCCACATGGCAGGTGAACTGGTCCATATTCACCTTTTTATATGTTCCAAAACCTCAAGGAATACAATCTCAACCTTAGCTGGTACAATGATACAATGATCATTCTATCATGAGAACAAGCAACACAAGAAAATTCTTGAAGAATCTTTTATTCTTCATCATATAGCCACATAAATTCTCAATTATTTTTGCATCACAATTGAACCGGTATGACAACCGTTCATGCCAACTGATCTTTATATTTCTCAAACCTCCCGTAGAGGTGAGTTGTGACACATATCCATCCATAATGATTTTATCATATCTTGACCCATTCTCTTTCAGAATGGTCGAGCATTCACGATGCTTATCACACTTCATATTCTCTTCAAGGAATGGACTAATCATTTATATGTGCTTCGTAAATTTGCATTATAAGCACACTGTCATGCCTTTAAAAATTTATCATTTCTTGCATGACCCACCTCAACATCAACCTGAAAGGTCAAGTATACCGCCACGTTATCTTCCTTTCTTTTGATGGAGGATTTTTATAAATTTATCAAATTATTAGGTCACACAATGACCACGGGTCCAATGACCTTTTATACCATTATGATGATAAGAATTACCTTCACATTTTGAAGGACTATTTGGAGAACCCATAATGTTCTTCCTTTTATAATTACCACAATGATGCCTATTATAATTTTGTCCATCCATGCCCTTATTCATACATTCAATCACTTGTCTTCTTTCAAACTTATTATTCACTGCTACCACATTCATATGATAGAATGGAGCAATTGGGCGAATTTTAAACTTATCATGTACTGCTACCACATTCGCTTCAGGGAATGGAGCAAATTCAATGGGACAAATTTCATCACTATGGTGCATTGAGACTCAAACTCAATGTCTTATCCATATAGGGCGTGTTAGGCCATAATTCTATGGGACTTGAACCCAATCCTTATTATCATGGTGCATCAAAACTCAATTTGATTTCTTACCCTCTTTATGCGATAGAACTTGAATCTACCGTCTTACCCTCAAACTTTTTCATTATGGTGCATCCGGACTTTAACCTGATGTCTTACCCTTTTGGCATGATGGGACTTTAATTCACCGTCTTACCCTCAACCAACAATATAATAGACCGAAGTACAACATGACTTACCCTTTGAGTCTTTCAAAATATTGAAATAAAATTCATAAAATATAATCACTTATGTCAACTAATATCTTCGACAATATAAGTAATTGTAATAAGGAAAAATATAAAATTTACCCTCAATTAGCATAGTCAAAACAATACTCATACTCATGCTAATAAAACTTTATACCTTCTTTCATTTAAGGAATTTAGTGGAGCAGAAAGTATTCAACCAATAGTAGTATATGTCTTTGGTTCCTGATCAATGTTAGTGACTGCACACCATTGTATTTTAAATCATAAAAAGATTCAAGAAAATACATACCTGATTTTATGCATATAATACCTTGGTTGCAGTAGTTATCATTTTTCCTTTCTTGATTCTCATAACGAGATCAACCAGAACATGAGCTAAAGAAAAACTAAAACTCAATCTCAATTGGCTAGAGTCTCGAGCTGATAACGTGTTGTAAAATATAAGCAATATACTACAAACAATATAGACTGAAGATATATGAGGAGTAGAATGTAGAGATCATCTTATTCAAATGTCTTCAAGTCTCATGTGTGTCTTACAATGGTGAATGAACAACCCTATTTATAGTTGAGAAATCACTCCAAAAGTCACCATATTAAGTGTCATAATAAATAGGTACATTCTTATCCAAAATGGTTCATAGAACCTAGGGGATATACATACATGAATACAAGTACGTTCATGTATTGGGAATATGGACAATCCACTAATTCAATAAATTTATAACAGTACACTGTGTTTGTTAGAATTAATTATGCTTTGTATTTCTATAAATATGTACACTGTATAGAGATGAAATACACATAAAATATCAGTTCAATCTTTTTTATTTTTGCAATATTTTCTCAAGAGTAGAATTCAAAACAATTGTCCACTTTGATTGTATTTCTAAAGTAGAGTATTTATTTTGGGATAATATCTTTAAATTAAAGCTATAGTTAAAATGAGATGGAAAGAATAGTAATTTCTTAGTTCAACACAACTTGTCATGTGGTTTTTAATTGTTAAAATGTTTTGTCTAAGAATTAACTTGAAATTCTTCCACTGCTTTGTTATATATACACTCCATTTCATTTTAATTTGTTTGTATGATTTGATTTAATATGAATTTATTTTTAACTCTATGGTATTCAACTAAAAATATGTTGAATGTATCGAAATGTCTTTTAATCTTGTGATTTTAAATTTGTCATGTAAAAGAATTAGAATTAATTAGTTTTTTTTTTATCCGAAAAGAGGAATTAATATATTATAATTTTAAGATGGTGCATCCACCGCAGTGTGCTGTCCGTTTGCATTATGTTGGGTCACATCCCGAACCTGGAAAATATTAGAGTAATTGTTTGTTTTTCTAGAATACATAGTTCCCAAAATGTCTGCTTCTATATCCTTTTGTGCACACAGGATCAAAATGTTTGGTTCATCAAAAACTGGCACCTTTGTCCCCTCTTTTGCCAAGGCGTCTGCAACTCTATTTTGCTCTCGAAACACATGAAATATCTTGGTGATTTCCAGCTTCGACATTAAGCACCTGCACTCAACAATTAGATTATCATAGAGTAAGTTATTATTCTTTATCATGTGAATAATTTCAGTTGAGTCGGTGTTGATTTCAAGAGGGGTTAGCTTGTGATCTATAGCAATTTGGAGACCCCTGGCATTGCTAGGAGTTTAGCTCTAGCAGGGTTTGTGAGGGGGGTGTGTTCGATAAAGCCTATGATCCAGTGTCCCTCATGGTTTCTAACTAAGCCTCCAATGCCTCCAGGGCCCGGGCTGTTCTTTACCAAAAAAGAAAAGTAACATTCTTTTTTAAATAGATGTTAATAGTTTTTTTACTATACTTAGACTCTGTTCAACCAAATTTATCGTACCTAGTCTTTAGGTAGCTAACTCTTAACTTGTAGGGGAGAATAACTAGCAGTTATTTAGGATTAGATTATCATAAGTTTTGATTTCATTGTACTGTTTTCTGCCTACATATAGACAACTTTATTTTCATCAATAATACGATATATTGAAGTCAATATTTTCTCCTCTTTTTTGTTATGCGTTTTTCTATCTCTATATTCTACTCAATATTTGGTATCAGAGTTTGATCTAAGTATATAGAAAACTTTTACAATATCTTTCTTAAAACACTTATAATCTTTCTGATGGTGTTAAAGAACTTCGTTCAACCTTCCATCCATCATTTTGATGGTCATTACGACCATTGGTGTATGTTGATGGAAAACTTTCTGAAATCAAAGAAATACTGACAAATAGTTTCAGAAGGTATACCATAATTGGAAACTGGTGCAATAGAAGCGTGAAAGGTTGAGATAGAAGAAATGAAATTGAAAGATCTATGAGCTAAAAACTATTTGTTTCAGGCTATAGATCGTTCTATATTAAAGATAATTCTCTGCAAAGGCACCTCCAAGCACATATGAGATTTAATGAGATTAAAGTATCAAGGTTCTGTCAAAACTAAAAGACAACAACTTATGGAACTTCGCATTGAATTTGAGACGTTAAAAATAAACTTTGGAAAATCAATTACAGATTATTTCTCTAGAGTAATGACCATTGTGAACAAAATTACGTTACATAGAGATAAATATAAGGACGTGACTATTGTAGAGAGGTTCTTGAGATCAATAACTGTCACAACCCAAACGAGTCATGAGTGGCACCCACACTTATTCTTCTAGGTGGGCGACCCAATGAATCCAAACCCCAACTTATATTAATTGTTCAATAACAAAATACAATCATCATGCGGAAGCTCAAAACTTATTAAAGTAAACAATAAAAGAAACCTCTAGAGTCTATTACATATTATCCCCAAAACCTGAAAGTCATCACATTAAGGACATCTAATCTCTAAATACTAAGTCTAAGAGTATCAAATACACTAAAATAGATCAACAAACTAGTTTGTGTCCGAAAACTATGGACATCATGCCATAACCTAGAGAATCCAACACGAGTTAGAATGAATAGCTCACCCTGGAACGTGATGTGCTGGAGAATGGCTAGAACTGAAGGCGAGTCGAAGTTGCAAGTACACTCACTGCACTCCACAAAAGGAAAACGAAGAACAATAAAAGTAGGGATCAGTACAGGGCAATATGTACTGAGTAGATATCATCGGCCGACTCAAAATAGTAACTAATATGCATAAAGTAATAATCATGAAATCAACTATAGCACTTAGCAGGTGACAAGCAATGAACAACATGATCAAGTGAAAACAACACCGAAATAAGTACACAATCAGTCCACAATATCAAGAACACACATGAGGACTCAAGCCTCCATTCCATGCTCTTTTGGGAAATGAGTTCTTTGAGATTGAGTACATTAAGTTAATTTAATATGCTTTTCTTTAATATAACCGTGTCGGAACGTGACACCCGATCCAATAATATCGTGTCGGAACGTGACACCCGATCTAATAATATCGTATCGGAACGTGACACCCGATCCAAAATACTGTGTCGGAACGTGACACCCGATCCAAAATATCGTGTCAGAACGTGACACCCGATCCAATAACACCGTGTCGGAACGTGACACTTGATCCAATAATACCGTGTCGGAACGTGACACTCGATCCAATTATACCGTGTCAGAACGTGACACCCGATCCAATACTACCGTGTCGAAACGTGACACCCGATCCAATAATACCATGTCGGAACGTAACACCAGATCCAATAGTACCGTGTCAGAACGTGACACCCGATCCAATTATACCGTGTTAGAATGTGACACCCGATCCAATTATATCGTTAATTCATTTGTCATTCTTTATCATCTCTTTCCACTTCCTTAACAATATTTCATTAAGCCATCTTTATTCAAGGCATCACTTTAAATAAACAAGTTCAAGATTATGGATTTCGCAGTTTTGGGATTACAGACCAATCACAACAACACATGAATCATCCAAACCACAACAACCAAGTACATAGAAAATTTCACAATATCACTCAATGACTATCAATCACTATTAAGAGTCTATCTATCACATAGAATAAACCATAACCTACCTCGACCGAAGAACCGAAGTCAAGCAAGCTAATTTCCCAATGCTTTTCCTTTCCTCGAAGCCTCCGAACGTTTTCAATCTATCAAATGTACAATATTCATAAGCAAACGAGTCCGTAGACACCCATATTACAATATATCTAGCCTAGTCTCGATAACCCATCCAAATCTATAATCAATTTCCTAAAGTCTAAGCCCAAGGAAAAGTCTAGATTCCTCAATTTATCAAAACTTTAATGATATTTAATTAATACAATACACCTAATATTTAATTACATATCTCAATATATCAAAACTTAGTTTATAATATGATAACAAATAAAAATATCTCAAACAACGAAAACGGGTATGAAGTCACTGGGGTTAATCTACCAGTAAACAAGTATGCAAAATTTTCTTCCCTAAATTGGAATTGATCTATTCTCCCATTATCACATTATAAGATTATCATCACCTCATCATTGCCCCCATCATCATGGCAATTATCAGCCATTACTATATGTCCTCTTAAAAGAACCCATTCTTCCTTAAAACAACTTGAATATTACCTCCTTTCATCCACGATTTCACCTTAATCAATATGTGTGACCTTATTCTGTCTAACTTAACATATAATAGTAATTCCTATACCTAACCTATATAACAATAATAATAATAATTCTCACCCGTACAATAAATTAAGAACATCGAAGATTCAAAAAGTATTACCTGGATGTCGCTCTTCCCAGGTAGATACGCCGCCGATATTGTTTCTCGCTAAATTTTCTTTCTTCTACAGATTATTTGCTACCCTAATTGTTATACAAGACTAATTATAAAAGTGGTGAAAGTGACCCACTACGAATTTTAATGTTATTTTCTTTAACCAACAACTAAATTAATTATTAAAATTACCCCATTAATTATATAATTGGTTACAAAATAGTCCAAAATAAGAGCACAAGGTGTATAGATTGAAAAAGACATTATATAGATTGAAACAAGCATCAAAACTGTAGAATAGTCCATAGACGTTTATTTTATGGAGGAAGGTTTTCAAAGATGTTCATATATGCAGATTCTTTACATCAACAATAAAGATGATTATCTCATTGTCTATCTATATGTTGATGACTTAATTTTTACTTAAGTAGTGAGGCTATGTTTAAACAATTTGAGGAATCTATGATGAAGGAGTTTTATATGAATGATTTAGGAAGAATGCATTACTTCATCGGATTAGTGGTTGTCTAGTCTACTGATGATTTTTTTGTTTCTCAAAAGAAGTATGCACAAAATTTGTTTTAACTTCAAATTACTAAGAAATCATTAATAGATTGATCAACTTTACTATTTTGCCCTTTGTCATATTAATTAGCCTCTTGAATAAAGAAATTTTGGATCTTCAAAATTTGTTTTAACTTCAAAAGCCATATTAATTGAAGGGATAAAATGAGAAAAAAAAATTAATTCTATCCTGATTTAGCAAGTGATCAAGTAATATGGGACAAATACTTTTAGTAAGATGACCATCTAATATGGCACAGAGGTAGTATTCAATAATGGATGTCTTTAACGATGAGAGAAGATGATACTGAAGAAAATACATCATGGGTCTAAAAATAAAAAATAAGACTAACAAATTAAAACTGATAGAATATACTTTTTCCATTTCAAAATAAGTGTATTGTTGAGACAATACATACCCATTGAAAAAAAATAGTACATAAATTGAACATCATTTTCCACTTGTGTCCTTTTAGTTATCAAACTACTTGAAAATATAAATAATTCAAAAGTAAATCATAAATATAAACAATTAACTCTCTTGATATTATCACCTAGAAAATGTAAATAAAAAGCAAAAATAGTAGAAATTTTGAATAATTCTCATGAATTTTGAATAATTCACTTATTTTGAATTATGAAAAAAGACTCAACAATTCTCTTATTTTGAAATAGAGGGAGTATTACATTATTTTCCTGGGGAAACTATGGGGTTCATAATAATGAAACCACACATGGGATAATAAGTACAATTTCTTCTTTTAGGAAAAAAATCTGTTATTTCTTTTATGACCAAAGTCTTGAAACACAGACGTTGCAATTTGTAGGAAAAAGTAATGACATTCATTTGATAAAGACATAAGTAAATGATTTTGTTTTTTTAGTTTGTCATTAAATACTTCCGTACGTACTTTTTATTTGTACTATACAAATTTGCCAAAAAATCATTCATTTCAAATTTGCAGAGTATTTAGGTAATAAAGTATCTATTTACAATTGCCCTAAAATTAATTTTGGGAAAAAAGAAGAAGAAGAAAGGCATGGTCTTCATTCTTTGCCTTTGCTTGTAAGTAAGACTATGGTGAAGAATATGATTAATTGCATGATAAGGTTATAAAATATATTGATAAATACGTATTTATGGAAATGATAGTTTGATCTTGAAAAAAATATATTTCTGCTTCTGTTTTTGCTTTTTTTAAGAAGCAGAAATTTTTAGCTTTTCCCAACAACAGAAAAATTACTTTTGCTTCTAACTAAAAACAGTTTTACTGATTAGCCAAACATCTTAAATTTTTCTAAAAAAAATGCTTTTATCTCACACAAGTGCTTTTGGCCTCCCAATATCAATGCCAAACATGCTTAGAGGCTAGAGCTTGTTTTGATTGGCTTACTTTAAGTGTTTTTAAGTCAAAATAGCTTATAAGTTTGAATTTCTAACTTGTGGCGTTTGACTTATAAGTCAAAAGCCAAAAGTTAATCCAAACGAGCTCTTACAAATAAGTGTTTATAAGCACATTTTTATTTTATTTAAATGCAATAAAATTATTTAAAAGCTATTTTGACTTAAAAACACCTAAAATAAGCCAATTCAGACAAACACTAAATCCTCTTGAAGCACCTTGAATTCATTGTGCTAGGTGGATTCATTTTTAAGAATTTTATTTTAATGTCTAATGCCACTTTCAGCAAATTATTTCAAATATTGCAATGTATTCAATCGAAGGAGTTTTAATCTAAAGAAAATCATAACTTAGGGAGATAATTGAAACACCAAATAATTTAAACATAAATATCTCAGAATGATAAGTAATAATTTAGGAAATTTTTAACCTATTCACTAAAAAAACAAAAAATAAAAAAACAAAGAGTTGGAGAGAAGTCGGAATGGGTCATTAAATATAAAAATGGAAACTTGAAACTCCAGCCATTTATTCAGAAGAATTATTCTCTGAAAAGTTAGGACAAGATGTGAATGAAGCATCAATGTTAATATATAATACTCTGTCCGTTTTAATTTATTTGTCATACTTTCTTTTTTTAATCTTTATGAAAAAGAATATCTCTTCTTTTTTTCACAATTCTTAATCACAAATCAAAATATGACAATCAAATTAAAACGGAGGAAATAATAAATAAAATTTAAAAAGCATGAACATTTTTTGGCCACTTTGAATACTCAAATATAAAATTTGTATAGGTATTCATTGCTTGCTAGGTTGTACCATCATCTTCACACTGTTTTTCAGCACATGACGCATGTTTAATATTTGGTACCTTTCCCTTTCCCTTTTTTCTCTTAATATAATTTTGGTGAACATGAGATGGAAAGAAAGTCCTTTTCAATATCATGACATTTAAAATCCCTTTTTGGTGAAAAAAATAATAGTTTTTTAAAAAAAATAAATTCATGAGAGATTTTATGGCATATTAAGATTCTCTTGATCTCTAGATATTGAAGCAACAAGTCATAATAATTTGGAGGGAATATAGAGTATACATTTTTAATTTAATATGAAGTGAGGAAAAAGAGTTGCAAATATTAAAGAGGTGGGGCATGATTACCTTGAAAGCTTGTACTTGTGAGAATGCTAGCTTACTGATGAATTAATTGAATTGTACTCAAATTAGCTTAGACACTGTTATGTCGCGATTTTATTATCTTTAGAAAAATCACTTTTGAAATGTTCTAAGTATAAACAATTCAGAAAAAATACTTAGAAAGAGTTGTCACTTAATTTTTTAAAGAAATTAAGAAAACTTAATTTAAAAAAACTCTAACAGATTAAGTCTTTATAAATTTAGAGAAAATGGGTAAGAGGCTCTTATTTCTACTTTAAGAAGGTATTAGCTCTTAAAATAGCCGCTAACGTGCGGTTATCCAACGACTTGAAAGATATTTGACTAACTTCTTGAAAATTATTAAGTAAATAATTATTTATTTATTTTTATAAAAAAGGGATACTTAACTTGAATATTTGAAATAAATGAGAAGTAACTAAAACCCCCTTTTTTTTTAAAAATAAAGAATAAATTGAGATTAAGTTTTTTTTTTTACTAATAGGTTAAGATTAAAACTTTAAAAATAAACTATGTAAGAATTTATTTGAACCACTTTTAAAGATAATACCTTAAATCAATTTGGGCAAATAAGGCAAAAATTACCTTAAATTAATTAAAGGATTAGTGCAATTTTTGACTAAAAAATATTTGATTAAGTAAATAAAGAACACAAGAGTTGATTTTTTTTTTAAAAAGAGAAATTTTATTAAAATATACCCAACACAAAGAATATAGTTAAACTTTTGGGGGATTTGACTAAGTTAATTAATAATTCTAAAGTTAGAGTTAATAAGAAAAAAAAGCAAACAATAAATAATCCAATTAAATAATTTAATAGTAAAGGAGAAATTGAATTTGGGCCATTTTGGCCTAAATTCGCTGTTGTCCATAAACGAAGTTGTTGCTGATGCTTTTTGGGGTTTTGGCCCATTTCCACCCTACTGGAACTAATGGGTTTTGGCCCATTTCCACCCTACTGGAACTAATGGGTTTTGGCCCATTTGCTGTGTACACTAGTCGTATACGTTCCTTCCACATATATATTAGCTTTCGAGACATGTATATTTGCTTCCATTTCCCTCGAACCATGATGGGGCTGACTCAAAATGAACCAACTCGAAGATATGCGGGTATGGAGTCCATGGACTCATCGATTTTCACATGCATCATGAAACACACATAAATGAATTAATCCAAATTATGGTAAAGCACCTAAGCTAATAAATATGTGCAGGTCCATATTTGGAATCTCCACAACGAGAGGCAAGAAAATTTATTAAAATAAATAAAAGGGGAATGAAAGGCACTAGAGTCTTAACAATCATTTTAATGCCCCCTATCCTTGATATGATTAAAGTTAAATTAACACTTTCAACAAATTGGATGCTAGTCAAAAAGGTATATTCAATTAAATGGACATTGATTTCTAAAAGAAAAAGGCATGAAGTAAGACAGAGAAGAAGAAATATTATCACATCCAAACATCTCACCTTTTCATATGAAAGATAAAATTTAGTAAGATTGTAGTAACTACGATTATTGCATTGACAGTGAAAAAAAAAATTCATTGCAGATACACGATATGCTACACTAGCTTTAAATGAAAATGTCAATATTCACATGAAAAATAGGAAAGAGAAGAAGTGAGAAGTTATTCATTTATTACCAAATCTTATCAAATTTTCTGACACTTAAAACATATTCAGGCTCCGAAGTACTTTAAATGAAGGCAATAGAACTCAAGTAACGGACAAGATTGATTATCCGGCATCAAACAAGTCAATAAACATCACTAACTAAACGTAAGGCTGACATTAACTAGAACAGAGGCATCAGAATCTTGCGTATTTGTGAAAATAACGAGCAAAAACTTAGTTATCTATTATTATAGGCAGGGATAGAAAGCATCCTAATGTACAAACGCCAACAACATTACTAGTTCGATAATCATAAAGAACTAATAATATAAATGAGCAGAGACTACACCCGTACTTAAATCATTGTGAATGAGACAAAGAAATAAAGAGCTTATAATTTGAGGCTTTCTAATGACTAACACATTTACAGAGAGGTCGATCTAACCCAATAAACATTCCCTCTTAACGCAAATATGTTCAGAACTTAAGCAGAGAATATCAAAGCATTAAACAGGGAGCTGATAAAACTATACATACTCGAAAACTAAAACGGCAAACTATAGAAAACCACATATTAAATGTTCTAGGAAATTGAATACTAGCATTGAACTGGAGGCAACATGAAACTACTAAAAAAATAATAACTAAGGGGAAGAGATCACCTCTTTTAGAGCAGCCAACTGTGACTCAACAAGAAGAAGGCGACTTCACCACCACTGACCCACCAATATATAAGCAAAATAACTTGAAAGAAAATCAAAATCTGAGGCTCAAACCTTTGTGGGTTCGATTTCGAAGAATAATATCCTCCAACCTTCAAATTTCAACTCTCTGCCCCTCAATGACCACCAATACCATGTATTTATAGCCAAAACTAAAGGTTTGAATTCTAATAGCCGTTTGAGCGGGAAGTGGAAGATTGATTGGAAAGATTGGAGGAGAAAACAAGCAAGAGGAGAGCATGCCCCCAAAAATCCGGATTCGATGTGATATCTTCTGATTTGGATTAGATTTGATGAGATTTATCTCAGCCAAAGTCAACAAATCTAGTCCTGAAGTCTGTAATATTTGAATATAGAGGAATGGATTAACAAGAGTGATGGGGTGGAGTCATTTAGATGAAGAAATTAAGGTTCTTGGTCTTGACTTTGCATTTTTTGGAAGAAGAAAGTGGAGAGGAGGCACGTGAGGGTTGAAAAAAGTTGGCGTGATGAGGGCGTGTATGTGTAAAAATATATCTATATATGTGAAGGAATTAAGAAAATGACCCATTTTATTTAAAACTTGACCATTTGAGCTGCTATTCTAATCAAATTGATTCAAATAGCTCAATTTAGCTAAGATCATAATGAGATGGATAATTATCGATTAATTATTTGAGTTTCTTAATTTAAACAAGACAAAATAATTATCAAGACATAAATTCATTATTTAAAATAGAGAACTAATTGTACATAATTATAAAATTTGCTTAATTTAAAGGAAATAAATATGTATTTACACTAAACACAATTTTTAGGCTATTTATTAAATTCTTATATAAAAGATGAAAATTATATCAATACATAAAATTATATAATTATTTTTTGAAAAACTAACAAAACTAATTAGAGAAAAATTTAAAATATTTTTAGAATTTTTCAGAGACGATTATTTCAAATTGTTTGAAATTGAAGAAATCAGATAATTAACTCGAATTGCATATGGTCAAAATTGGGTGTCAACAACTACCCCATTCTTTGGGTAGGGTCAATGAAAGAGAACCTGATCAAAGAAGATTGACGAATCTAATTTTGACCGAACCCATTTTCATCTCTTTGAACAAAAGGCTCAATAGAGATTTTGAGGAATTATAGCCGGACTCTAGCATTGAAACAATGCTTGATTTGGTGCATGATCTTTGAAACAATTCAAAAGCTATCCCGATATCAAATTATGGGGAGACCAAAATGCTCGGAAATAAGATTTAAGAGAGATTGTTGAAATATAGCCGAATTTTTAACATGGAGCCTGCCTGCATGCCCTTTGACCTCAGGTTTCAGGCTGTCTGTAGTTCAACTCAATCAGTTGGAAAGGCAATCTATTATGCTAAGATGACCTTTGGTTTGGGAAGAATGACAAACAAGTCAAGTTATGAAAAAGAGGCTTGAAATCTCTTAGTCGTGAATGTGGAGCTCTTCACATCCATAAGTAAGAACTTACACGGACATAATTTTTAAACTTTTTGGTGCATTGTCACTCGAATTTGAAGATTTTCTTCCAGTTGGAGTTGAAAGTTACACCGAATGAGAAACTAAAATTATAAGACCCTAAGAAAATACCCACATGCCTTCTGATAGGGGTGTGGTTTGATTGTGGTGGAAGTCGCTCCTCAGCTCGCGTCTAGAGAGTTTGATATTCCTCCTCAGACTATGTCCCAGTTCGCTACTAAGAAAAAGTTTCACGTTGTGTTGCATCCTTTTGATGACGTCCACACCTGTGGTTTAATTGAGAATGCATCCTCTCGGATGTTCTCGATAAAAACTAAGATAAAATTCTTTAGTAGAAACTGTAATTCAAATAGGAAAGTAGTGTCTTTACTACGTTGGTATGTCAGCCTCCTCCGATTTTGACGTAGAGCGAATAAGGCACCCTTTCGAAAGTTGATGTGATTTATAATTTACTTCTCGAACGTCAGCCTCCTCCAGTTTTGACGTAATATATAATGAGTTGATATGATGTAATATGCTCATGGCCCTTTCGGTAATGATATTATCACCTCCGATAATATATATTATGGCCCTCTTGGCAATGATATCACCACCTTTGATAATATAATGATGGACCTTTTGGCAATGATATTACCACCTTTTATAATATAATTGTTAATGGTCCTCTTGGATGGCCCTCTCGGCAATGATATTATCACCTCCGATAATATAATATGGATGACCCTCTCGGCAATGATATTATCACTTCCGATAATATAATATGGATGGCCCTCTCGGCAATGATATTATCACCTCCGATAATATAATATGGACGGCCCTCTCGGCAATGATATTATCACCTCTGATAATATAATATGGATGGCCCTCTCGACAATTATATTACCACATCCGATAATATGACATGGATGAAATGACCTTTTGGCGATGCACATTACCGCGTCTGGTATCGATGTGACTTACAAATATCCTTCAACGTTAGACTCTTCCAACTTTAACGTGATAATGGATATCTTTCGGCAATTTGCACTTCAAATTCCCTTCGATATTTGATGTGTCATACGTATACCCTTCAGACGTCTTTGACGCTGGAAATGCGATATGACGTTATTGTATTCATTTGCACATCTTAAAGTGTCAACCTCTAGATGCTTTCATCTATTTTTCCTTTGACCACATGTATGTTCGTTGTGGCTCTTGTTTTGAATTAGAACAAGACAGTTTTACTTGCTCGCTTTTATCCCAGGAATATTAATGCCTTTTCCTACATCCAAAAAAAAATGTCAGTCTTAGGTGCTCTTTTGACTTTTCCATATTTGCTGAACAGAGGGATATGATGATCTCGTGATATCCTTGTAAACCTGCACCCACAGAAAATTTGTTAGCTTTTTAAATGAACTAATCTGTGTTGACTTCTTTGATTACTTGCTCCTTGTCTTGCTATCTTTGGTTGATTGCTTCTAGCTTCCCGCTTCTCGGCAGACATAAGATAGATCTATATTTTATACAAAATATTTGATATATGTATAAAGTTTTAAGGAAAATAGACTTAAAAAAAGGTAATTTGAGGAGGGTCACTGCCAAGTATCATGTCACATAAAGCTTAAATGAACGCTTCAGTTCAAGGTTTTGACATATCTGATAGTGTGTTTTGAAGGTCTAAAAGTCCTTTTAAGCTGGGGAAATCAAAAGATTATTAAAGTTGAATTTGAATCCCCTGTGATATTGCGGTTCATTTTGAAGTTGACCGTGAGCTTCTAATCACGCTGGAGATTACTTGAAGTTAACTTCGAATTTTTTGACAGTACTTGATAGAATTTTTGAGATCTTCTAAAAAATTCTGCCCCAGTGAAATGTCTTGACATTTCTCTAACTTTTGATGGGAGAGTTGCAGAATTTTTGAGATCTTCTCAAAAATTCTGCCCCAGTTGCATTTTTCTGATGCAACCTCAATCTTGTCTTGCTGGCGAAAGATCTTTCTGTTGAGAATATTTGAATTTTTGAGCTCCTCTAAAAAATTCTGCCCCAGTTTCTATTATAAAGGGAAATGAAAATTTTATGAGGTGTATGACCGAGCCGTTATAGCGCCTATGTATCCTGTTGAGGCAGGAATCTGGTCAAACGTAGTTCCCCTTTTAGGAATAAAAGAAGTAGAAAATTTTAATAAGAAAATGACCGAGGCCGACATAGGCCGCCTACGTATCTCATTCATGAGAATTCAGGTCAGACGTAGTTCAAATACAAGAAAACATAAAAAATTGGTAAAAAGGGTGACCGAGCCGACATAGGCCGCCTACGTATCTCATTTTTGAGAATTCAGGTCAGACGTAGTTCATTACAAGCATATAAAAACTAAGCATAAGTGATGACAAGCAAATGATACGATTACAAGGAAAGAGATGAGAGAAAAACTAATCTTCAGATGTAGTATCTTTTGACAACATCTGAGTTGATTGGTTTTGGCCACTCTTGGCCGTCCATCTCTGACAAGATCAATGCACCTCCAAATAACACTTTACGAACCATGTATGGTCCTTGCCAATTTGGTGCAAATTTCCCTTTGTACTCATCTTGATGGGGGAAGATGCATTTCAGGACCAATTGTCCTTCTTCAAATGTTCGAGATCTCACTTTTCTGTTGAAAGCACGAATCATTCTTTGTTGATATAATTGGACATGACAAACTACGGTCATCCTCTTTTCATCAATCAAGGCTAAGTGTTCAATCCAATTACGAACCCAATCAGCATTGCTCAATTTGACTTCTTGAATGATCCTCAATGAAGGTATTTCAACTTCAGCAGGTATCACTGCTTCTGTCCCATATACTAGCAAGTATGGAGTTGCTCCGATTGATGTTCTAACAGTTGTTCAGTATCCCAACAAAGCATATGGTAACATCTCGTGCCAACCTCTGTGATTATCAACTATTTTTCTCAAGATCTTTTTGATATTCTTGTTAGCAGATTCTACGACTCCATTCATTTGAGGATGATAAACAGTCGAATTTCGGTGAGTAATCTTGAATTGCTCACATATCTCTTTCATCAAATGACTATTGAGGTTTGCACCATTGTCTGTAATAATGGAATCAGGTAGTCCAAATCGACATATCAAGTTGTTACGGACGAAATCAGCTACTACCTTCTTCGTCACAGATTTATAGAAAGCTACTTCCACCCACTTGGTGAAGTAATCAATAGCAACCAAAATGAATCTATATCCATTAGAGGCGGCTGACTCAATTGGACCAATGACATCCATGCCCCAGGCTACAAAAGGCCAAGGCGATCCCATGGCATTGAGTTCGTGAGGAGGCACTCGGATCAAATCACCATGTACTTGACATTTATGACACTTTTGCACAAATCTACAACAATCGTGCTCCATAGTCATCCAAAAATAACTAGCTCGAAGGATTTTCTTTGCCAATGTAAGTCCATTCATATGAGGTCCACACACTCCAGCATGTATCTCCTTGAGAAGTCTTGTGGCTTCAATGACATCTACGCACCTGAGGAGTCCCAGATCTGGAGTCCTCCTATAAAGGATTTCCCCACTTGGAAAGAAATTGTTAGCCAATTGACGTATTGCCTTCTTTTGATTGGATGTCACATCTTCTGGATAGGTTCTAGTCTCCACGTACTTCTTTATATCATAATACCAAGGCTTTCCGTCTGATTCTGCTTTGACATACGAACAATGAGCGGGTTGTTCCTTTAGATCTATCTCCAAAGGATCAATGCAATTTCGATCCGGATGCTTGATCATAGAGGAGATAGTGGCAAGAGCGTTGGCAAATTCATTTTGCAACCTTGGAGTGTGCATAAACTCTATCTTTCGAATCTTTTACACAACCTTTGCACCAGCTGTACGTATGGTATGATCCTTGGATTCTTCATGGCCCATTCCCCTTGAACCTGGTGAATTAACAAGTCTGAATCTCCAATTACCAGCAACTCTATTCATTTCGATGGCCAACATTATGCCAATAATGCAAGCCTCGTATTCCGTCATGTTATTGGTGCAATGAAATCGAAGTTTAGCCACCACAGGGTAATGTTGACCGGATTTGATATTAGAACCGCTCCAATTCCAACTCCATTATAATTCACCGCTCCATCAAAGAATACCCTCCAACCAAGGTATGACTCAGAAATGCTTTCTTCTATCAACAACACATCTTCGTCAAGGAAGTATGTTTTGAGCGGTTCATATTCTTCGTCGACCGGATTTTCTGCAAGATGATCGGCTAGGGCTTATCCTTTTACCGCTTTCTGAGTCACATACACAATGTCAAACTCGCTTAGAAGCATTTGCCATTTCACCAATTTTCCAGTTGGCATAGCTTTTTGGAAGATATACTTTAATGGATCCATCTTGGAAATAAGATATGTAGTGTATGAAGACAGATAATGCCTTAGCTTTTGGGCAATCCAACTCAAAGCACATCAAGTCTTTTCCAATAGAGTGTACCAAGCCTCATATGGAGTGAACTTCTTGCTAAGATAGTAGATCGCTCGTTCCCTTTTTCCAGTTTCATCATGTTGTCCTAATACACACCCGAATGCATTCTCTGAGATGGACAAGTATAGTAACAATGGACTCCCTTCTTGCGGAGGTACCAATAGTGGTGGATTTCACAAATAATCTTTGATAGTATCGAATGCTTTTTGACATTCTTCAGTCCACTCTGTCAGTGCATCTTTTTTCAACAACTTAAAGATAGGCTCACAAATCACCGTGGATTGAGCTATGAATCGACTGATGTAGTTCAATCTTCCAAGGAAACTCATAACTTCTTTCTTGGTCTTTGGAGGTGCTAAATCCTGTATCGCCTTGACTTTGGAGGGATCAAGCTCAATGCCTCTTCTACTAACTATGAAACCAAATAACTTGCCAGCTGGTACTCCAAAAGCACATTTAACGGGATTCAGTTTCAAGTTGTATTGACGCAGGCGATCAAAGAACTTTCTTAAATGAGTCAAGTGATCTGAACTCTTGCGGAACTTGATAATTACGTCATCCACATATACTTCAATCTCCTTATGAATCATATCATGGAAGATAGCCGTCATGGCTCTCATGTACGTGGCCCCAACATTCTTGAGACCAAATGGCATTACTGATAATGATAAACACCCGAAGGTGTAATGAAAGCTGTATTTTCAGCATTTTCTTCATCCATAAAAATCTGATGATAGCCCGCAAAACAATCCACAAATGATTGCATTTCATGCTTAGCGCAATTTTCGATGAGAATGTGGATATTTGGTAATGGAAAATCATCTTTGGGACTGGCTTAGTTGAGATCTCTGTAATCAACACAGATTCTGATCTTACCATCTTTTTTAGTTACCGGAACAATATTGGCTAACCAAGTTGGATACTTAGTAACCTCCATAACTTAGCTTGAATCTGTTTGGTAACTTCTTCTTTGATTCTCAAACTCAAATCTGGCTTGAACTTCTGAGTTTTCTGTTTTACCGGACTGAAATCTGGGTTGATCGGCAACTTATGAGAAACAATACATGTGCTTCATCTGGGCATATCATCATAAGACCATGCAAATATGTCAATGTATTGTTTGAGCAAATTGACGAGTTCCCTTTTCTGAGCTTCTGTCAAATGGACACTGATTGTGGTTTCTTTGACATATTCTTCATCTCCCAGGTTCACGGTCTTAGCCTCTTCTAAATTCGGCTTCTCTTGATTCTCAAACTGTTTCAATTCTTCTGTGAGGTGTTCAAGAACCATGGTCTCTTCATCATATTCCTCGAAATCATCATCATCTATCTCATTTTGTTCACTCAACTTATGACATGACATGATATTGGCAGGTTTTAAGTTATTTTTATTGAAAATCATAAATAAGCCACGTTAGATAAAGATTTAGAATAAGTAAATAACTCGTAAATAAATAGATCTAAGCAAAAGATGAGGCTTTCATTTAGAGCAAAAGGAAGTACAATCTTTGGCCATGACCATAGGTCAATCTGCCTTTTCAAAACATCAGGGGGGAAATTAAAGCTTAAAGAGGTCAAATGACATAAAAGGTGGGTCTTAGGCCTCATTCAGACTACCACCAATTTTAGAAATAAATAAAATAGATCCATCTTTGTCTACCAAGTCGAGCGGGGAACCAAGAGCTGTGTGGATGTCCAGTTAGGCACTTGCTCCTCTAGTTTGGCATCTCGAATGCCTGATGTCTCGATCATCTCCTCGAGCACAACATCAGATTCTTTAAAAAGATTCCCGATTCCCTCCCCGAGGCTATCATCATTAACATATTCCCGCACTGGAAAAGACTGGTACAAGTGATTTTGGTTTTGGTAATTCCCAATCAACCACTTTGTTACTCGAAGCTTCCATTTCATCATCTGATGTTGGGATGTTGCCCAAGCCAAACTTTGAACCCTTTGTGAAAATCTGAATTGGCTCAGTGATACCTTGTAAATATTTTCCCAATAAAAAACCGGGTTCAAAACCATTTCTAAGAATCAAAGTGGCTATCATCCTATAAATAGAAGGCATAGGAGGTTGTGAAGCCAAATCATCACCGGTGGCATTCACTATCTCCACCGTATAGTAGTCAGAACCTCTAGCCACATCATCGACGATTGGTGCATAGTCATTCGAGTTTCTTTCTTCTCCATGAATGATTATCTCATGATCATTCCACACGAACTTCATCAACTAGTGGAGGGTAGAG
>JAGDQO010002616.1:0-21511 GCA_018342035.1 Solanum appendiculatum
CCTACTAGTGGGTTGTAGTAGGTGCCATCATGACCTGAGGAATTGGGTTGTGACAAGTTGGTATCAGAGCTCTAGGTTGACCGGCATCGTTGGTATGAGGGCAATGCCTTGTAGAGTCCTGCGGATCGGTGCGGAGACGTCCGTATCCTATCTTCGGGAGGCTATGCGGCATATTTAGGAAATTATGTTCTTGACTCCTTATCATATGTCTATGCTTTGAATAACATCTAAAACTGATCCTTTGGAATCTACTCTCTCTTAGATATATAGCACGAGATTCTCAGTGGGCACGGTCAGAGCATCAGCAGGTTCTACTAGAGTTTCAGTAGATGGTTCTCAGGCCAGAGATGGGTTGATGGTTCCCCAGCAGGGTTCATCATCAGTATCGGAGTATGTCATAAGATTTCTTGAGTGGGCTGGGCATAACCCCACGTCATCCCCTACAGATCGGGATATGCGTTAGGAGTTTGTCAGGGGGTTGTCTTTGCCACTCCGTTTGGCGTCGGGGCACTTGATAGAGGTTGGGTCTACCTTTCCCCAGCCTGTTAGTCATGCGAGGGCCATGGAGAAAGCATGCCTTAAGGCTTACAGAGATAGTGGTAAGAGGCCTCGCCATCAGCACAGTGGTGACAACATCCCACTTCGGGGTGAGTATCAGTTCAGCGAGGGTCATCTTCCTTCTCGACCCATCAGGCTTACGCAGTAGCACCTCAGGTTCTAGGAGGTTATGAGGTAGGTCATGGAGCTTACAGCGGATAGAGTTTAGGTCAAACTTCTCGGGGGGAGCACATAAGGACTTCACATGTTGGAGCTCGTCCTATGCCAGCTAGGTCCTTTTAGCGGCTTGATATTGGTGATGGTGGCAATGAGTGTGGCGAGGTAGGCCATTTTGTTAGAGAGTGTCGCAAGACCCCGGTACAGTCAGCCAGGGGTAGTTCCCAGAGGGTTGGAGATGGTTCACAGTTTGTTAGGGGCTGCCAGAGGAGTTCATCGAATTCTTCACGTCGGGCTTCAGACTATAGAGGTTCCTATGACTATGGGGAGTTTGATCACTGGTCCAAGGAGTGCCCCAGGCGGGAGACGATCTTTCAGACATTGCATACTTCTCCTACTCCCCAGACTAGAGTAGTTGGACCTTGTTGAATCTATGGGGATCTTGGCCACCGGTCGAAATTATGTCCCCGGCGTGGGACCATGGTGCGGTTTGTTCAACTGGGACAGTTTCATGGGACTACAGCACAACGAGCCAGCGGTAGTGCCCTAAGGGTAGCCGATGGTAGTGTGGGTGCTCAGTTTGAGGTCAGTCGCGATCTATTCCATGCTTCCACAGGTCAGCCAGAGGCTGAGGATCCAGGTATCGATTGTAGTTGCTCAATTTCCTTGTTTCGCTCTACATTTCTCATATTGTGTGGTTTTGGGGTTTTCATACCCATGTGTGCTTATTTGACTTGCTATTTATCTCCTAACTGTTGTGGCGGCCTTATTTAGGATTGTGTGTGTTTTAGCTCCGTAATTGATTTCTTTTAGTAGTGGATCAATTAGATCGGATTCCTATATTTGAGAGTAGTGGTTGAGCAACTTCTCGTGCCTTTGCCTTAGTGGCTGTGATATGAGTTTACGGCCGGGTTAGTTAGTTGTTCATTTTTTTGTTTCCCTTGCCAGTTGTTGTTGTTGTGGTGCCGATCCTTGTTAGATAGGTGGCTAAACCAGCTCTCAACCTAAATCATGCGACACTACATAAATATAATTAATCTACTAACCACCCTACTAGAAAAAAACCGATGTTCCACATGTAATGGAAGTGACAGGATTACCATCCGATGGACGAATCTCGTAATGTTGACTAAAGTCAACTATTTCAATATAACTCAACCAAAAGGCTTAAATCTATCAAAATCTCGCCCGATAATATTGGGGACAACGCTAATAATTACCGCAACACATAAAAAGTATGATAACATTAAGGGAAATGGCAAAATGGTCATTTTACATATAAAGGAAATTTCTCATGAAATTGGACATTACAGTCTCAATGTATGTTTAGACTTAGACCTTTAGTAGCCATCCCTCAGTCCCACAACTATGTGTCACAGTGGGTAATAAAGGGTCAACTTATAAGCGAATGCTAGACAACTTAGTCCTTTGAACATTAGTTAAGTGGATCCATATCAGTAAGTTTTGTACTCTTGGCAAGGTACAAAGAGCCCTTTTAGTTGGGATACAGATTGGACACAATTTAACTCTGATAGAGTATGACAGTTATTAGTATTTCCCATTGTTCATTCTCAAAATATAGCATTGACCTTGTATTAAGTTTTTTCTGTTTAGGACTTCTTAGTTACATGTCTATATGATTGGTCAATGCACCAGTTCATGTATTTCATCCCAATGAGTTCAACATCTTAGATTTATTATATCGAGTTTACAAGAATTGTGGCACATGTCTCACACTCAATACATTTAAAGTACTAACTGCATACCTTTTGTGATATATTGTTTTATAATATAGGTTCCGAACCTTTGCATTTGGCTCATGATTAGTACAATTTCCAATCAGGTCACAGTAGCATTGGTAAGTCCTCACTTTGGAAGGAAACCCCTTATTTAAGTTATTGAGTCTTTTTGTTTTCAGACAATAAGAGTTAGTTGGGGGCCTGTTCCAACAACGCATCTTCTCAGATGCTTTTAGATATAATAGTTTGAGCTTTATAGTTTTTTAGACTTTTTCCCTTATCCATTTGGTGTTTTGAATTTAATATGCCTTTGAGATTCTGCTTCTGCATCAGTTACTTTCAGTCATCTTTTATATAAATCTTAGTGTTAGGTCAGGTCATGGGTTAGATTATTATCACTTGTGGTGCCTATATTTATTGATTGATTAAGTTTTAATGACCAACTATTATGTCTTGTAATGATAGAATATTATCCCATTGTTAAATCGTAAGCTAAAAAATTTGGTTGCTATACTTATTTTTATATCGACAAGATTTGTATCCCTTTATTTAGAAATTCTCATGACCCAAAACCGGGTGTGATGGCACTTGTTCTATCCCATCAGGAAAAGTAAGCCTAAATCCAACGAAGAAGGAAATAAGAAAATTAAATAAGAATTACAAAAGCGGAAGTCTTTCAAAATCTTAAATAACCCCAAAGACTAGTTGTCACATGTACAAGCCGCTAATAACAGAACTGGAATGCAAAAATACAAGTCTCAAGTATGTCTTTATTTCTCAAGTAGAACAAAACATAAGGAAAATAGGAATAAGAGAGTCTGCTTGATGACAACAACTACCTCTCTCAGTTTCCTCGAAAGCCTCGGATGATCGGGAAGAGAGAACCTAATGGTCCGGGCTCAGAACCTTCACAAGTGTAGAAGCAAGGAGTGAGTACCAAACAACACGGTACTCAGCAAGCCAACAAACAAAACTAGGTAAATCTAATAAAATACACGAACTCCTTTCATCCCAACCGAACTTCCATAACTACTACCTGCACAGAAAATCTAGCCCAACCTAACAATTACCAATACACAGTTCAAACAGTCTCCACAATCACAGTTCAAATTATAAGTCGCAACTCGCAAGTAATCACACAGTCAATCACAAGAATCATGCTCACCACACAATAATATTCAAGAGTGCTGATGCACAATCCATGATCATGCATGCTCAAAATTGCCAACAATGACTTCGGCATCACACGCTCGCTGAAACTTACCTCGGCTCATCGGAAGAGACCTCCGCTCACCGAAAAAGACCTCAGCATCACAATCTCACAGGAAAAGACCTCGGCTTGCCGAAAAAGATCTGGGCATCACAATCTCATCGACAAGGTCCTTGGCTCGCCGGAAAAGACCTCGGTATCACAATCAATTATCTAATCATAGTGTTAAAGAACAAAATGCAATTGGCATGTTCACACAAATAATGAGGAAATGACATGTTCAAGCAATTCACAATCACAATGAAGCTATCAAAGCATTTCACCAATTACACATCGATATCAAGATCACGATACATCACACTTTGATTCACAACATTAGCACACATTGTCTTTTATTAACCCCGTCGATCAATTAAAATTAGTTCTTGAAAGAATTCAACTATATCCTCATTCCCATTACTCCCCAACACATACAAGAAAGGAAATTCGGGATTCTACAAGATTTACGGATTTTTAGAAGTTCACTTGCCTTGGCTAAAATCATGATCAATCAATAACTTGAGCCTTCCCCTTCTGAATATAGTCCGAAATACCATAATCTATTCATATAATGATTCACAATTAAATTCCAGAACTAACGACATCAAAATCACAAAATTCAGGAAAAAATGTTAAAAAGGCTTAAAATCCGATTTCGAAATCGGGGATTAAATCTTAAATAACCCGAATTTCTTCACTTTAAAATCCTCAATTTCAAGTTAAAAACAAGATATAATCGATGGGTTATGAAGATTATGGGTTAAGATGTCACGACCCAAAATCGGGCGTGATGGCACTTGCCCATCCCACTAGGAAAAGTTAGCCTAAAAACCCAATGAGCAGAAATAAAGAACATAAAATAATCAAGCAGAAGTCTACCAACTTAAACAAAAACAACCACAAGACTGGTTATCACATGTAAAAGCCGCTAATACAGAAGTTCAAGAAATAAATATAAGCCTCAACATTCTTTGTGTCTCAAATAGAACAAAGTATAGAAAAGGATCTAGAAGGGTCGCCGTCAACGAACAGCTACCTCTCAAGTATCCACGGAAGCCTTAGAGGAAAAAGGGAGAGAGAAAGAGAGATCAAATGACGGTCCGGGCTCACAACTTACACAGATGTAGAAGCAAGGGTGAGTACCAAAATCACGGTAACCAGCAAGTCAACCAATAAAACAAGGTCCACCTAACTAAACTCACGAACCCCTTTCCTTCCAACCGAACCTCCACAACTACAACTTGCACAAAAAATCAGCCCAACCTATTCTACACAGTTATATCGCACATAAATAAACAACGGTCCACAAGTATAAACTATAGAACACTTAAGCATCAAATACATCAAATACAGGGTCACGAGATATAAACACAACTCCAAAAAGTCAAGAAAAGGACAATGAAATGCAATGCAATGCCAAGTATCAAGATGCATGTTTGTCCTACGATACACATCTGCTGAATCTCACACCGGAACCCATGGGAGCCACAAAAGGACCATAGATCTGCCGGAACCATTTCCCATCGGCATAATCATCACTCGCCGGAACCATTTCCCATCGACATAAATCATCACTGGCCACACATGGACCATATATCCGCCGGAACCATTTCCCATCGATATAAATCATCAAAGTGTTTCATCATAGTGTCTCAGAACCAATGCACACAAGCATGTTCACACAAATAACGAGAGAATGATAGTGTTCACAATCACAATGCAATTCATATCAATGCAAATCACGTCACACTATCAACAATATATAAACATCATCAATTACATCATTTAGAACAAGATCAATTACCTAGTCTCCGATTCACTACTCCTTTCATCACAAGTAGGATCAATTGCTAAGTAAGATATCAAAGTTTAATCCCATAGTTCAAAATAGGCAAAGACATTTACATCAATATCACGATTTCATCAAGGCATTCATAGGACTTTACCAATCACAACCCATCACACAAGATTTATACAATTCCACATGGTTCACAACATTAGCACATAAGCCTTTTTACTACCCCATCGATCAAATTAGATTGATTTCATACAAGATTTCATTCCATTCCTCAATCCCATTACTCCCCAACTCATACAAGGAAGAAATTTGGAATTTAACGAGGTTCACAAAGTTTTAAAGGTCCATTTGCCTTAATCACAACGCGCTCAATCCACAACCGGGGCTTTTCATTTTCGAGAGCTATCCAAAGCACCACAATCTACTCAAAATATGAACCACAATCACAATCCGGAGCTAACAATGCAAAAAACACAAAATTCGGAAAGAAGAGATAAAATAACTGCGTACTCTGATTTCAAAAATGGAACTAGAATACGAAATTTCTTTCATGAAAGAGATCCTCAACGAAAAAGGAACTCAAAGGTGAAAACCAATTTGGAAAAGAAGCTCAAAATAGCCCACAATCCTCAATTTTATCACAAACTCGGAGTTCAATCAAAACCCCCAATTTCCATTTCAAAAACCTCAATTTTTCAATCAAAATCATGTGTAAATCATTGGGTAATCAAAGCAAAGGGTTAAAATCACTTACCCACGCTGATTCACAAGAAAAGCCTCTTCAAAAATTGCCCAAGAGAGCTCAAAAATGATGAAAATGGGACATTTCCCAACTTTAAACTGTTCAGGTAAAAAATGACCTCCGTGAACGTGGAACGCCCTCCGCGAACGTGAGGACCAGGTTCTCCAACACTCCGTGAACGCAGAACACCCCCACGCACACGAGGACCAGTTCTTCAACTCTCTACGAACGCAGAACACCCCCTTTGAATGCGAGGACCAGGTTCTCAAACACTTTGCGAACGCGGAGGCCAAAATCTCATGCACCAAGTACACCAAAAAGCAGCAATTTCACAAGTCTATGAAAGGACTCTCGAGATTTGTTCGGAACACCGTGCACACAAATCAGATATGCAACCCCACTAAATTCGACGTTCTGAATTCAATGGAACTGTCAGAATTTGGATTCGAGGTCTCCTTGACCCGGAACACGATAAAACGCAACAACACTAACTCAAGCTTCAAAATCTCAAAACCACCACGGGACCTCTAAATATTCAACCACGTCCACCCCTAGGCCTAAAATCATCCCCTGAATCCAACGGAGCCCATCTGAGCATCCGATCTCCGAATGTTGACCAAAGTCAACCCTATGATCAAAATTTCACAATTTTCAAACTTAAGACCTCAAATCCACGATACAGCCCCAAATAAGATTCCGTCAACTCTCCTAGATAAATTCCACATTTCAGAACTGATGGAATCTATGAAATTCGCATCCGAGTCTCGAAACTCCGAAAGACCTTAAAAATCACATTTTGACAACTTAAGCCTTTAAAATTAAAAATTTCCAAAAACAGCAACTCAATAAGATTTTTGCAAAACCAACATCAGACATCAGCCAAACATGAATGGGGACAACTCTTGGGAGGGGTAAAATGATTATTTAACAAAAATCACCAAAATTGACATTCAGGGTCATTACATCATCCACCACTAAAAACCATGTTCATCCTCGAACATAAAGTAAAAGAAAGTACCTGAAGTCTTAAAAAGATGAAGATATCTGGCACGCATGCCAGACTTGGACACCCAGGTAGCCTCTCCAACTGAACGGTGACCCTACTGCACTTTCACTGAAGCAATCTCTTTGGTCTTAAGCTTACAGACCTGTCTATCAAGAATAGTTGTAGGCTCCTCCTAATAAGTCAAATCAGGACTCAACTCCACCGAATCGAGTGTAATCACATGAGACACATCCTAGATGTACTTCCGAAGCATAGAAACATGAAACACAGGATGCACAGCTGACAAGCTAGGTGGCAAGGCCAACCTATAGGCTACCTCTCCCACTCGGTCAAAAATCTCAAAAGGACAAATGAATCTAGGGCTAAGCTTGCCCTTTTTTCTAAACCGCATAACACCATTCATGGGTGACACTCGTAGCAAAACATGATCACATTCCATGAGCTCTAAGTCTCGATCTCTCCGATAAGCATAACTCTTCTGCCGACTCTGAGTAGTCAACAGTTTACCCTGAATCAAACGAACCTTATCCATGGCATCTCTAAGCAAGTCAGTGTCTAAGGAATCCATCTCAGCCGAATCAAACCATCCAATTGGTGATCTACACCATCTGCCATACAATGCCTCAAATGAGGCCATCTGAATGCTGGAATGATAGTTGTTGTTGTAGGAATACTCTACTAGGGGCAAATGCTAATCCCAACTAGAACCAAAGTCAATCACACAAGCACGAATCATGTCCTCTAGCACCTGATTGTCCACTCGAACTGACTATTTGTCTGAGGGTGAAATGTTGTACTCATATCTAACTGAGTACCCAAACCATGCTATAAGGCCCTCCAGAAGGGTGAAGTGAATAATAACCCCGACCCGAGACTATAGATATCAGTACCCTATGAAGCCTAACAATCTGGCTGATGTTGAGCTGGGCTAACTTCTCCGCTGTATACTTCACCCAAATTGGAATGAAATGGGCAGACTTAGTCAGCCTATCAAGAACCACCCAACTGGAGTCATAACCACCTATGGTGGTAGGTAAACCCACAACAAAGTGGTGATCCACTCCCACTTACAAGTAGGAATGGGCATCCTCTGAGACACACCTTCGGGCCGCTGGTGCTTACACTTGAGCTGTTGACACGTCAAACATCTTGATACAAAGTCTACAATATCCCTCTTCAACCACATCACCAATAATGTTGACTCAGGTCATGATACATCTTCGCTGTCCCCGGATGGATGGAATATCTAGAACAATGGGCCTCCTCTAGAATCAGTCTAATAAGCTCACCCACACTGGGCACACAAATTCGACCTCCAATCCTCAAAACTCCATCAGAGTCAAGTGCAACCTCCTTGTCTTCACCTCTCATCACCTTGTCTCGAGTGAGACACAACTTCTCATCCTCAAACTGACGCTCACGAATCTGCTCAATCAAGGAAGAAAGGGCCTCAATGAACGCAATCAAACCATCGCTCTACTCAGAAACCTGTAACCTGACAAAGCTGTTGGTTAACCTCTGAACATCCCTAGCAAGGGCCTCATATCAACACTGATCGCGGCAAGACTCCCTACACTAGGATCCTTCAAACTCAACGCATCGGCCACCAAATCGGCCTTCCCAGGATGATACAAGATACTCATATCGTTGTCTTTCTGTAACTCAAGCCATCTACGCTGCCTCAGATTCAGATCTCTCTGACTAAAGATGTACTCAAGACTCCGATGATCGGTGTAGACCTCACAACGAACTCCATACAAATAATACCGCCATAGCTTAAGCACAAACACCACCGCTGAAAGTTCTAGATCGTGAGTAGTATAATTCTTCTCATGGGCCTTCAACTGTCTAGAAGCATAGGCAATAACCTTCCCTTTCTACATCAAAACACATCCCAAACCCACTCCGGAGGCACACCCTCCTAGGGCAAGGTCAACACAGGAGCTTAAGTCAACAAAGTCTTGAGCGTTTGGAAGCTCGCCTCACACTCATCGGACAAATCAAAATTCAAAGTCTTCTAAGTCAATCTAGTCAATGGTGGAGAAACCCTGTAGAAACCACCGATAGTAGCCTGCTAACCCTATGAAACTCTGAATCCCAAAAGGAGAAGTAGGTCTCGTCCAACCTTTAACGGCCTCAATCTTATCTGGATCAATTCGAACACCCTCCTTGGACACCACGTGTCCCAAGAAAGCCATAGACTCGAGCCAAAACTCATAGTTAGAGAACTTGGCTTAAAACTTGTGCTCTATCAAAGTCTGAAGTGCCAACCTCAAATGACGGACATGATCCTCCTCGGTCCAGGAGTATATCAGAATGTCATCAATGAACACGATCACGAAGGAATCCAACTCCATTCATTAACTCCACAAATGCCTCAGGGGCGTTCGTTAGCCCAAAAGACATCACTAAGAACTCATACTAGCCATAACGAGTCTGAAAGGCTGTCTTAGGAATATCGATGGCCTAATCCTGAACTGGTGATAGCCGGACCTCAAGTCAATCTTATAAAACAATGCTGCACCCTGAAGCTAGTCAAATAAATCATCAATGCGAGGAAGAGGATACTTGTTCTTAACAGTTACCTTGTTCAACTGCCTGTAACAAATGCACATCCTCATAGAGTCATCTTTCTTCTTAACAAAGAGACCCGGTGCTCCGCAAGGTGACACACTAGGGTGAATAAACCCCTTGCTCAACAAGTCCTTTAACTGATCCTTCAACTCCTTCAACTCAGCTGGAGCAATAGAGATTGGCTTAGTGCTCGGCTCTAAGTCAATAGCAAAATCAATATCCCGATCAGGAGGAACACCAGGAAGATTAGTAGGAAATACATCAACAAACTCTTGAACCACAAGAATGGACTCCATGGGAGGGGACTCAACACTGGTAACCCGAATAAAATCCAAATAAGACAAACACCCTCTGTCAATCAACCTCTAGGCTCGGATGTAGGAGATAACCTTACTAGGGTAAGAACCACTAGTACAGTTCTATTCTTCCCTAAGAACACCTGGCATTGCTAAAGTGACAGTCTTAGCATGACAATTCAGAATCGCATGATTGGGAGAAAGAAAATCCATACCCAATATCACGTCAAAATCTACCATGCCAAGAATAATCAAGTCTACCCAAGTGTCGTACCCAGCCAAAGAAACAGAGCAGGATCGATATACTCGATCCACCACTAAGGGCTCACTCACGGGTGTAGAAACACGCACATGCATAGGCATACGATCACATACCAAATGAAAATCAGATGCAAGGTAGGTAGACACATAGGAGAAAGTAGACCCTGGATCAAATAACACAGATGCATCTCGATGGCAGACTGGGACAATACTTGTGATGACTGCATCAGAAGACTCAGCCTTAGGTCTCCCTGGAAAAGCATAACACTGGGCTCCTCTACCACCTCCGATCTGAGCCGCACCTCTGCCTCCACGCTGAGCCACATCTCCACTACACGATGGTTTGCCACCTCTGCCTGCTGTCTGATCCCTGCCCCGGCCTCTAGCCGGAGGCACTAAACTTCTCTCTTGAGCTGTAGAATAAGTACGCTGGGGCCCTGAATGAGTCTGTAGAAGGTACTGTCGCATCAAATGACCTGGATCCCCATAAGTATAACATGACCTCGGAACGATGATCTGCTGTGACAAACCAGATGAAGTACCACGGCTACCCTGGCCAGAACTGTGAGACCCACGGGACACCTATCCACCCTCGGCCGCTGGCATAGAAGCATGTACCAGCCTCTGACGCTGGAAAGAGGTACCACCTCTCTGAGAAGCCCTGCCTCCAGATGAGGCACCAGAAAATTAACCACTAGAACGGGCCTTCTTGGAGTCTCAAAACTCCTCTGGAACCAACAAGTCTGCCTTTCTAGCGATACTTACAATGGACTGGAATGAAGCACGCTCACGGGATGATTTGAACAAATAAGATCTGATGGAGAAATTCAAACCCCTCACAAATTTGCGGACCCTCTCTACCTCATCAGGAACCAAAGACGTGGCATGGTGAGACAGTTGACAGAACCATGCCTTATACTCCGCAACTGACATGCCACCCTGAGTCAAACCCTCAAACCTCAACCTGCTCTCCTCACGCACACTCCAGGGAATGAAACGATCCTGAAAAGCACTAGAGAAAGCATCTAACTCAACCGGAGGAGATCCCACTGGCAAGGAATCCACACAAGACCTCCACCACTCCCCGGCTGGACCACGGAGCTGGAGAGCAACAAATCATACACCTCTCGCATCCATCATACTCACCGCCTGAAGCATCTCATGGCACAAAGTTAGAAACTCATGAGCATCCTTGTTCTTACCACCCTGGAACATGTGTGGTTTCATCTTCTTAAACCTCTCATAGAACTGCTAGTCCTCTACTGTCAGAACCATATCTGAAGCAACCTATGAGTCGACAGTTGGTACGGGAACCATTGGTGGCTGGCTCACCTGATCCTGAACAACCGGATCCTGATGCTGCTCTGGAGTCTGCACCACGACCCTAGTCTGTGAACCCTGTGGTGTGCTTGCAGTACCTTGAGTAAAGCTCTCCATAACTCCCAAAATCCTCAATAAGGTCTCTTGAAAGAACGGTGATGAGAACCCTGGAGGAACTTGGTCCTCACAAACCTCAACCTGTGGCTCTGGAGAAGCCTCTCTACCATGGCCTCTAGCAGGTGCAGCTCCTCGTCCACGGCCTCTCCCACGTGCCGCTCCATGAGTACCGCCTCCAACTCAGCTTCTACCCCGACCTCTAACTGGAGCCTCAACCACTACCTCGGGGACTGGCTCCCCTCTGTTGCTCGAAACAGAAGCTCTGGTCCTCAGCATCTGCATAAACAACACGTGACAGTCAGCACAAGCCACAAGAACTAGGCACGATAAGAGAGAATGAAATGAAAGAAATCTCCTAACAGTCCTCATTGCCTCTCGAAGATAAGTATAGAAGTCTCCATACCGATCCACGAGACTCTACTTAAACTTGGCTTTTACAGGTGAGACGTATGAAACCTGGGCTCTGATACCATTTCTCAAGACCCAATACCAGGCGTGATGGCACTTGTCCTATCCCACCAGGACAAGTTAGCCTTAAACCCAACGAGCGGAAATAACAGAAATAAAGAAGAGAAAATAATCAAGCGGAAGTCTACTAGCTTAAACAAAAACCAACCCAAGACTGGTTGTCACATGTACAAGCCGCTAATACAGAAGTTCAAGAAATAAATACAAGTCTCAACTTTCTTTGTCTCAAATAGAACAAATTATAGAAAAGGATCTAGAAGGGTTGCCGGCAAAGAACAGCTACCTCTCAAGTATCCATGGAAGCCTCTGAGGAAAAAGGGAGAGAGAGAGAGAGATCGAATCACGGTCCGGGCTCACAACCTACACAGATGTAGAAGCAAGGTTGAGTACCAAAACCACGGTACACAACAAGTCAACCAATAAAACAAGTTCCACCTAACTAAACTCACGGAACCCTTTCCTTCCAACCAAACCTCCATAACTACAACCTGCACAGAAAATTAGCCGAACCTATTCTACACAGTTATATCGCACATAGATCAACAACGGTCGATAAGTATCAACAGTAGAACACATAAGCATCAAATATATTAAATACAGGGTCACGAGATATAAACACAGGGTCACGAGATATAAACACAAATCTACAAAGTCAAGAAAAAGACAATGAAATGCCAAGTATCATGATGCATATCTGTCCTACGATACACATCCGTTGAATCTCAGACCGGAACCCATGGGGGCCACACAAGGACCATGTATATGCCGAAACCATTTCCCATTGGCATAATCATCACTCGCCGGAACCATTTCCAATTGGCATAAATCATCAGTGGCCATACATGGACCATATATCCGCCGGAACAATTTCCCATCGGCATAAATCATCAAAGTGTCTCATCATAGTGTCTCAGAACCAATGCACACAAGCATGTTTACAGAAATAATGAGAGAATGATAGTGTTCACAATCACAACGCAATTCATATCAATGCAAATCACGTCACACTATCAACAATATATAAACATCATCAATTACATCATTTACAACAAAATCAATTGCCTAGTCTCCGATTCACTACTCCTTTCATCACAAGTAGGATCAATTGCTAAGTAAGATATCAAAGTCTAATCCCATAGTTCAAAATAGGCAAAAGACATATACATCAATATCACGATTTCATTAAGGCATTCATAGCACTTTACCAATCACAACCCATCACACAAGATTTATACAATTCCCCATGGTCCACAACATTAGCACATAAGCCTTTTTATTACCCCATCGATCAAATTAGATTGATTTCATATAAGATTTCATCCCATTACTCCCCAACTCATACAAGGAAGAAATTTAGAATTTAACGAGGTTCACAATGGAAACGTCGGAATTCAGATTTGAGGTCTCTTGACCTGGAACCCGATAAAACGCAACAACACTAACTCAAGCTTCAAAATCTCAAAACCTCCACGGGACCTCTAAAAATTCAACCAGGGCCATCCCTTGGCCTAAAATCATCCCTCAAATCCAATGGAGTTGTGGGAATCCACATCCGAGTATTCAATCTCCGAATGTTGACCAAAATCAATCCTATGATCAAAATTTCACAATTTTCCAACTTAAGATCTCAAATCCACGATACAGCCCCAAAATTCATTCCATCAACTCTCCTAGACCAATTTCCACATTTCAGAACTGATGGAATAGACGAAATTCCCATCCGAGTTCCGAAACTCCAAAATACCTCAAAAATCACATTTTGACAACTTAAGTCTTTAGAATTCAAATTTTCTAAAAACCACAACTCAACAAGAATTATCGCAAAACCAACATCGGACATCAACAAAACATGACTCAGGGAAACTCTCTGGAGGGGTATAATAGTCATTTAAAAAAATCACAAAAATTGACCTTCAGGGTCATTACATAAGATCACTTACCCAATAGTTTTCCCATGAAAATTCTTTTTCAAAATCGCCTACCTGAGCTCCACAAGTCCAAAATGGTGAAAATGGGTATTTTCCTGATTTTTTGAAATTAAACACTGTTCAAGCTCAAATAACCCTCCTTGAACGCAGCCACCTGCTCCACGAATGGAGAGACCAAAGAATTGGTGACCCTTAGCGAATGCCGGACTTTTTCTACGAATGCGGAGGTAAATACACCCCATCCTTCGCGAATGCAAAAGGGTTTTGCGAACACGAAGGTTTTCACCAGACATCAGGTAACAACAAACACACAAGGCATCTATGTTTCCAAATGGACCCTCGGGATTCATTTGGAACCCCGTGCACACAAACCAAGAATGCTACCCACTAAATTTAACGTTTCAGACTCAATGAAACTGTTGAAATTGGAATTTGAGGACTCCTTGACCCAGAACTCGATAAGTCGCAACGAAGCTAACTTTAAGCCTCAAAATACCAAAACAATGTCGGGACCTCTAAAAATTAAACTATGACCACTCCTAGGCCTAAAGTCATCCCTCGACTCTGACTGAGTCTTCGAAATTCAATTTCGAGCATCCGATCACTGAATATTGACCAAAGTAAACTCTATATTCAAAAACTCAATAATTTCCAACTCGAGGCCTCAAATCCATGATATAGCCCAAAATTTGATTCCGTCAACTCTCCTAGACCAATTTCAAGATTACGGAGCTGATGGAATCGACAGAATTCCATTTCGAGACCCGAAACTTCAAATGACCTCAAATACCACCTTTTGACAACTTAAGCTTCAAAAAATCAAAACTTTCCAAAAATCGTAACTTGACAAGGAAATTCACAAATCCAACTTCGGACACTGATCAAACATGACTCGGAGCAACTTTTGGGAGGAGTAAAATAGTCATTTTATGCAAATTACCAAAAATGACCTTTAGAGTCATTACATCATTCACCACTAAAAACCATGTTCTTCCACGAAAATAAAGTAAAAAAAAGTACCTTGAGCCTCGAAAAGCTGAGGATATCTGGTATGCATGTCAGACTCCAACTCCGACGTAGCCTCTTCAGCTGAACGGTGTCCGCACTGCACTGTCACTGAAGTAATCACCTTGGTCCTAAGCTTACGAACCTGCCTATCTAGAATAGTTGTAGGCTGCTCCTTATAAGTCAAATCTGGACTCAATTCCACTGAATCGAGCGTAATCAGATGATACTCGTCCGGGATGTACTTTCGAAGCCTAGAAACATGAAACACATGATGCACAGCTGACAAGCTAGGTGGCAAGGCGAGGGCTGATGTAGCCACATTGAGGGCAGAGGTGGTCCAGAAACAGTCTATGGACATCTCCACACTATGGGGTGAGGTTCCCCTTTAAGATGCCACTGCCCTTGTGCTTGAGATACCTAGCTCTATGCCTTTCTCTAGTGTGCTTGGAGTTGCTGTAGATGTAGATGTTGTTGCTGAGGATAAGTATGATAGGGTCGATGATGAGTTGGCTGAGGAGACAGATGAGTAGGGCTTGCAAGAGGAAGAGCACGGGATTCCTGAGACACCGACAGAGCTGTAAGAGACCGAGAAGGCCATCCTTTAGGTTGCCCTGGAGAGATCTCTTCGAGAGACAATAGATGTCGGATACAATGGAGTCACTCAAGACTCCACCACACTTTTTGATGCTGAGACGGGCACTAAAGCCCCAGTTGATGCTTCATTTCCGCCTCCAGTGATACTTTTGCTGGGCATTGATGCCCCTCTTGAGGCTTCTCCACCTGAGACTCCAAATGAGTGTCTTCCAAGGGCATAGCTTGTCAAGGGGACCGTATATATCAGCCTTTCAGTACTTTCATTTATTTCGTATTGAGGACCATGAATTCTATTTTTTGTGGGGTGAGGACCTTCGTACCAATATTCCCCTTTTTGCTTGTATTTTGCTTTTTAATCCTTTGAACAATTGTGTTTTGATGTTTGTTTATATTAGGGTGCTCTTTTGGGTGAATGTGTCTCTTTTACTTCTTTTTCATTCTCTCTTGATGATTGCAACATCGCATGAGTTTTTAAATCGTGAAATGCTCAAAGTTTTCATTGATAAAAATTTGAGAATTGATTTTGTTCAATATCGATGTCTTAAATAGTACTCATGATGAGCATGATGCGTAGTGTTGGTGTTACGAGAATGAAATTGATGTGGTTACACCTTTGAATGATCTCTTTGAATCTTTTTTTGACTAGTTGCGTTTCGATATGAGCCTTGAAATGAACATCACACATACGCTTTTAATCTTTTCGTGATGTGCTAAATGAGTGTATTTCGAAGTGACATGTGTTGTGATGTTTTACTTGAAAGCATGCATGTGGAGTCGTAGAATTTGCCTTGTTAGTCCAATTGTGTGAATCTTGGTGATGTGTGACATGATCTTGGGAAAAAATTCAATGAGGGAACCAAATTGTTCATAAACCATTTGTGACTACCTTGTGAGGGTGTTAATCTATTTTTGCGCCATTTGAGCCTAGTCCATTTGTTGTCAACCAAAGAAAGCCTCTTGAACCAAATTATCCCTAACTTCTCACCAAAAACCCTTTTTGAAGTATTGTGATATTTTAATAGCCAACATAGGCCAAAAACCTAAGTTGAGGGTGTGGAAAGGAAGGATGAATGAAAGCCAAGTAAAGGGCAAAGAAAGATGAAATGAGGCTCTACTTTGAAAGTATACCTAAAAAGAAGGAACCCCTCCTTATAAAAAAACAAAATGTTGAATGAGAGAAAAATGGAAATGAAAAAGAGGAGCGAATAAAATAAAATGGGGATTTCAAATAAAGTGAATGGTGAATCAAGGGTTAAGTCCTCAAATGAAAAAGAAAGAAAAAGAACTAGAGAAGAGGTGATGATGATTGCAACAATGCTTTGAAAAGGTGAAGTCACTAATCCAAATTGGCCACGCCTTAATCCTCAGCCCCATTACAAGCCTAAAAGACCCTTGAGATTTTACATGAACTTGGTATTGTGATGATTGGAAAATATGGACAAAACTATGGGACAAAGATTGTATGTATTTGTCTTCTGAGAGAGTGAGACTTGCATTGTTTCCTTACATCTTTGTTGAAATTGCTTTGTGAGAGCATGGAATCATTCTTGATGTGAGGGCACTTGAATGCATTTGTTGAAACATGTTCTTATATTAGAAAAGAAGCTAAAGTGAGCTTGAGCTTGTGTTGAGACTAGGTAGTCATCATTTGAATCTTTTTTATCATAATTTAGGGTAACATACTATTGAAAGTAATCTTGCTATGGCGCTTGCATGCTGGATCTCATTGAGTATTGTTGTAGACACCCTTATTGAGCTTATTGTGTTCTTTATTTACTTGAGGACAAGAAAAATTTTAAGTTGAGGGTGTTGATGAATTGTAGATTTGAACTCATTTAAGGTCCATTTAGCTCAATAATTGGTGTCCTAAATGCCTAGTTTCATCCTTTTCTAATGAAATGTTGATGATTTGCAGCTATGAAGGAAATATGACAAGGAAAGGACTGGTGTTTGAAAGAAGGGAAAAAAATACAAAAAGAAGTGCAAAGTGAACATTGCTGATCGCCTAAAATGAAGGGAGAATTGCCTACTGAGCATGACCTCGCCCAAATTAATAGTGAAAAGAACTTGCACAAAAGAAGGTCGGCGAACTCTAGTAGTAAGGGTGATGTGCCAAGTTAGAACGATGGTCCTGATGAACATCACCTAAAGTGACAGTGTGCCAGGCAAAAATCTAATCCTCAAACGGCGAAGTAAGGTGGTATTTGATTATGCGCCGAACATGAAAGGCTTACTCAAGCAAACTCGCTGATGTTCAAACACCTAAAGCCTAGAGCATCATAAGGCGACCTAAGGAGCGAAGAGCGATCTGCTGAGTAGGTTTGGCGAGCCCGACTAATGTTGGTGAAACTGTCAGACGGTGGATTTTTTGACCAAATTTTGGGAATATATAAATACCCCAAAGAATGTAATTTTAAAAGAGAAGAGAGTTGAACTTTAGAGTTTTTTTGAGAGAGTTCGGAGAACATTTTACCTTTGAAGAACATTTTTCTAGCTTTTGGGGTTTTACAACTTGGTGCTTGAATTTGACAAATTGAAGTTGAATACAAAGTGGATTTTCTTGTAAATGTTTAATTTCAGGTTACCCATGGCTGCTTTCATGAAAGTTATAATTTCTTTACTTTTTCTGATGGGTGGCTAAAACCCTAAGATCTAGGGGGTGCTCTAATGGGGTTGGGTGTTAATTTAATGTAGTGGATATTTTGCTATGCTCTGTTTTGCTGCTATTCATGCATGAATTTTGTCTAATTACCATGGGGTTAATTAATTGGTTAAGGTTACAAAATTAATTTCTGCTTTCTATCTTGGGTTGATGCTCGAGAGAGATTGATTGGAGTGGGTAATTAGTTAAATACAAGAAATTTAGGTTTGATGATGGTAGCTTGCTTGAACGAGAGGCTACAGTTCATATCTATTTGCCCTATTCTTGAAAGAGAGAATATAGAAAGGTATTGGGTTGTTTAAGATTGACATATAGATGAGACCGAAAGGAGATTCTATGCATAGATTCTTTGAGATCGAGAGATGATTAGCGTCAATGGAGGTGACTTAGCCTAATCATGAATGTTCATCACAATAGAGCAGCACAATTACCCCTATGTGAGATTCGCTTCCAATCCCCGCACCCCTAGATTGCTTGTTAACACGTTATATTGTTTAATTTTTAGTTTAATTGAGATAATTGATAACCAAAGCTTCATATTAAGTTGGTGGTTCCTTCTGTCATTACCCAAGATACCCTCTAGACGTGACATGGCGTACAAGACCCCTAAAGGCCTCATACAAGCCATTTAGCATGCATCATACAAGATAATAACAATTCAAGAGTTTAAAAGACAATTCATTATCCAAGAGTTTAAGGAAAAAGAGAAAGTCTACATATAGTCTCAAAAGCCATCTAACATGGGAATGAAAGAACGTTGGGACGTAACCCATACAAATTCTTCAATAGAAAGTAAATGACATAAATGTAAATGTGGCTACATCCTCAACACATATGAGGACTCACCTAATTCTTCAACGATCTTTACTATCACGAACTAGCCACGAGAAGATGGGGATGAGCCGGACCCTACACTTATAAGAAAATGTAGGCAAGAGTATGCGTTAGTACAAATATGTACCAAGTATGATAACCATGCATAAAAACATCTAACCATGTAAAGAGGGACATTTTCATATCATGCAATGATAAAGCTAAAACATGAGAAAAGGGTTAGAAATCATAAGTCATAAAACATGATCAATGCAAGCTAAACATCTTTACTTTACGTGAGAAAATACTTTAAAAGTACTTTAGTTCATTATTGTGGGAAGTAGCCTTAACCGACATGTAATACCATGTGAGCTACCAACACGGAATCGGGCGTCTACCCCACACCGAAAAGAGGTGTCCTACTTGCCAGGGTAAGACCATAAACTTCTAGTTAACGTGGATCCACTAGCTAATGTCTATCTACACAATCATCCTATGATGGCACATAGTTTATGGGACAAGAGATTGCTTTTGGAATTTCGGCCTCTACTATGGGAGAGCTTCCACTAAAAACCCGGCCTCTTCTACGGGAGAGCATCCATCTCAATATCCTCTCGGTGCTAAGCATTTATCCCACATAATTAGTCATATATCATAATGCATCCTATTATCCATGAAAAGGTACAACTAGAGTTACTAATCCAACCTTACATCATTTAGAATAGCTCCTTAATCTTTTGAATCAACTTTATTTGAGAAATACCTTTCAACAAGTTATGAATCCATTATGTGAGAAAATACTTTCACTATGCAACAATTATCAACATTCATGCTTCAATGTCAAAGCAATTCATAAATCATAACAATTTCCATCATTGAACATGCATACTTTCATTAAACCCATCTTTTCATCATTCATCAATTCATCATGAATCATAGCTTTAAAAATCATTAAAACATGCATGAGTTTATACAAACTTCAAAACATCCATCTTCTTCATAACTCAACCCATCATCAATGCACAAATCTCAAAATAAGGGGATTTCATATGGGTTTATGAGGATTCATCTTAAAAAATGTAATTCAACTCAATTCATACTTAGAAAGCCATAATTGAAAGTAATTTGATCATAATTAAAAGAACCCACATCATAGAAGAAAACCCTTAAATCAAATTGGAAATTTGATACTTGAAAATTGAGAACTTTAGGGACTCTATAGAGGAATTGGCTCCATAGATGAAGATCATCATACCTCAATGCCAAGACCTTGAAATAAATAAAGGATTAGGAGGCTTGATCTTGAAACCCTAGGTCCTTCTTCTTCTTCTTCAAGCTTTTCTAGAGAGAGAATTATTTGCGAGAGAAGAGCTTTGGGGGAATGATTAAGATTGGGTAGAATTAGGCTAAAAAGGTTTATATAGGGTCTAGGTTAATGGCCAAACTGACTTAGATCATGCACAAAACATTTAGGGAAACGACCAAGAAGCCCTTTAAAAAAAATAATTGTTGGACCATATCTACGGTTGGACCTATGGCCCGTAAGTCAACTTATGGATCCCCATGTACGGTCTGTGGTTCAAGCTACGGTCCATACATGGCCATGATAGGTCTGACTTTAGCCCCGGAAGATTTCACTAAGCCTGGGTCTCACCTACGAGGCCTATCTATGGCCCGTACATTGAATGACGAAACGTCCAGGTGAGCCGTAGATAGATACTAATGCTTGAACTTTTGAAGACATTTAATAGTCCAACTACGATTCCCACCTTTGGTCTGTCAGTCCATATACGATCCGTAGGTGGCCTCCGTCATCACTGGCAGCAGAACCAACAATTTTTCTTCTATCAAATCTAAGGTGTTACATTATCTACCCCTTAGGAACATTCGTCCTCGAATGGGATTCAGCTAGCACGAAAAGAGTAGGAGAGAAACTAATAACCCAACATGAATGCAATCACATAAATGCATGTATCCGAGGAGGAAACATCAACTCCAAGCTAAAGCATGTTCAAAGCAGTATTTCATGAAGGCCATATGATACTCATACTCAAATGCACATAATGATAGAGAAATCAATCAAGTCAACTCTTTTTCTCAAAATTTAGACTCTTCATGAACATGCATAAATGAGGAATCATGGGAATATCTAAGACACATGAGACTAAAAGAATGAACCATGAGGGTCTAAATACCTCAAGCTAGAGTAGGATCGGAGGGAA
>JAGDQO010002617.1:0-12429 GCA_018342035.1 Solanum appendiculatum
GAGGGGTTTGTACCTTGGTCCCTAGCACGGGGGGTGGTAGGCCCGTGTAACCATATCGAGGGGTTTGTACCTTGGTCCCTAGCACGGGGGGTGGTAGGCCCGTGTATCCATATTGAGGGGTTTGTACCTCTTTCGCCTCTCCAAGGGGGTGGTAGGCCTTGGAAATACTATATTGATGGTCACTCGCCACACATGTACTACGTTCCACTAAATATGATTTTTATATAAGCATCATTATACATATCATTTCATTAATATGCTATCTATTGGGTATGATTACGCATTTTTTTTCTATGATGTCCATCTAATGTAGCATTGCATTGCATCCCATATACTTAGTACATTCAAATGTACTAACGCATACTCTATGCCTACATGATGTCACCATGTAGGGACCGGAGCACCGCTTGACCATCCTCCTCCGCGTGGCTAGTACGATTTTCTATAGTGGTTATTGGTGAGTCCTCCATATCGGGGACGTTGCTCATGATCTTTTGCTATGTATAAAACTTTTCCTTTCTAGTTATGTTTTGACTATGAGGGTGAGCCCGGTAGTTTGTCTTGGCCCCCGCTAAGTACTGCCATGTTTAGAGGTGGTGTTGGACAAGTTGTGTATTATGCTTGAGCTGAACTCATCTATGGTTTTATGTAATCATTTCTTTTTTTTTTGTCCCTTAGTCCCGATTTTCCCCTTGATTATGCTTATCGTTTATGGTCATTTAATTGCTTCCGCGACCAAGGATGTGTAATGATACGCTATGAGGCTTGTTTGGGGTTCCTTCGGGTTCCCCATTCGCCGGTCACATCTAGGCCCTAGGCTTGGGTCGTGACATGAACTCATCCCCATATCGGTGCTCAATACTACTCCCAATAAATATACTCATGCTCAAGTAAGTAAGAATATAATTCTTTCTTTGTTTTTGAGGTAATTACTCAAAAGATAATCTTTAAGAAACAGTGCCTCAACTCCTCTTCTCAAAACTCTCTTGGTTATTTTTCTCAAAATCAAAGTCCTCTTTCTCACTCAAAAATGATAGTTGGGAAATCAAAGTTTTGATTTTCAAGTTACTCAAACTGCCTCTTTAACTCTACTCACAACTCCCCTCCATTTTGCTCAAAAAAAACCAATTTAAATTAATGGTTCAGTTTAAAAGACTCTCCAAAATAATTCAGTAAATGCTCAATTCATAGGGTTCTGTGCAGAAAATTAAATATGGAAAACCAACTCAATAATTTGGGTTCATACTAGAATCTAAACATGAACCATAGCAAGATAATTACTCAAAGATATGGCTAATATTCTCAAGAATTTAACTAGAATTCAATAGAATAGACAGACATTCGCATTCCTCAATAACTTGGAATGAAACCCTAAATTTCATAATTATGAATTTCTAGTGAAATTTTGCGTGTGGACGCACTAGCCCAACACTGAGGAAAGCCTTACATACCTGGGAAGAACGAAGTTATTGGCGAAACTTGAAGGATCTTGAAGAATGTTTGAAAACCCTTGCTATTCTCCTCTAGCAGCTCTATTCTGAATCTTCTAAGTGTTAAAGAACGTGAAAGAATAATTTAACACTATTTAGACCCTAAATTCTGTGTAAAAACGTCGCGGGTAAGGCTTAGAAGGGGTGGGAAAAGACTAAACTACCCCTCTTTAAAAGCTGATAAAAACTGTACACGGGACCATCTACAGGTCGTGGTTTGATCTACGGACCGTATATCCCATCCGTGTAATTGATATTGAATTTTTCAGCTCAAAATTTAATCCTAGGGGTCCAATCTACGAACCGTCGAAGTTTCTACGAACCGTAGATCTAATCCGTAGATTGAATACTAAATTTCAGGCTCAAAAGTCCATATACAGGTTCAATCTACGGCCCGTAGAAGTTCCTACGGCCCGTAGAATGGATCCGTAGAAATGGGAACCAAAAATTGAGTCTCTGAACTCTTTTTGATGGTTTGACAGTACGGGTTGTCGATTCATTGATGGCCCGTAGATAGGAGCCGTCGTTCATAGACTCAGAAAATTCTGATATGACAGTCTTTGGTAAAATGGCCATAACTTTTTACTCCAATCTTGAAAAAAAGCAAACTTGGTGGCGTTGGAAAGAGGCCTCAAAGAACTTTAATTTGATATGTTTTTGGCCACCTAATGCATTATGTGCTGGGAGATATGGTCATTTGAAGTTGAACTAAGTAGAATCTTACCTCAAAACTTAATCGGTATGGAAACTTTCAACTCAACTTTGTGCTAGGGGATTCTAGTGACCTTAATTCATATTCAAATTCATTCCCACACTAAGGAATTGACCTTAGAATCTAAGAATAATTAAGAATCACTCAGTACGACCTTATACGCAATTCAAGAATGGTTCTGTCTTAACTTAGAAATTTTTTTGAGGTGTTACACTTGGATTCAACCAGACTAACTAATTTTGAATCTTCTAGTTTAATTTTCTCCCTTTATAAGGAACTTTACCTCTTCTAGTTGGCCTAAATACCTCTAAAGATGTTTGAGAAACCTTGGAAATCACTTAATGTGTCCTCACCCTCAAACAAGCGAATCTTTAACCTTCACATGCAGCTTTAGAATCTTAAACAAGACGATCTTAGTTTAACACTACAAGATTCAAATGTTTTTTCAACTTTCTTCAACACTATGCCAGGTCAAAAGTCAGACAAATAAATTAAAACAAAGAGAGTATTAGTATTGGAATATAAGGAACTAAATGTTTGGAGTTTCTTCTTTAAGTAGACACTACTGATTAGAGCATCTTCAATAAATAGTTCATATATAATTTATAGTTCATGCATAATTATATATTGACTTTTTTGTCTAGCCCATCTCATCTAAAATCTTCTTTCTCCAAGAAGTAAAAGTTCTTTTTTCCAGCATGACTGAAGTAATTTTCTACCTTAGAATTGGATATTATAACGTTGATTTTATTAACAATAAGTACTTTATTCAATACTAGTCATATATGGGTGATAGATCGATATTAAGAAAGGAATATAGAAGTTATTGAAAACATTTAGATATTATTCATGAAAGACCGACCTCATTATGTATTTGGGTAAATATGATTTGCATGTTAACATATCTCGAAAATAGCATTATAATAACACGTATATTTGCTTATTAGAATACTTTAGTCTTGAGAGCGAAATGAATACTCTCATTAAAGACTTAAATACCTTAGTAACGAATCTTGAAGAAAAATCTTAGAAGATCAACCCTAGCCTTGGTGTTTATTGAAGTTCGTGAGCATAGGAATTTAGGGGTGAATGAGAGGGTTTGATTAGAAAAAACTAATTTTCTACACGTTTAGATGACTCTCTAAAGGTTCTTAGAACAAAAATACCCTAAAAAAATAAATAATAAGAGCTGAAAGTTGGAATTTTATTCAAACGGACAGTGAGGTCCATATTCACTCCGTGTCGCAGAGCCATATTGCGGAGCTTTAGTCATCTTAGAGCATTTCTTGTTAGTTAGTCATAACTTTTTACTTCAAACTTGGATTGATGCAAAATTAAAGGCGTTGGAAAGAAAACTCATAGATCTTTAATTTGATAGGTTATGGGTCACCTAAATATTCATATTCTAATATCGTTTGAAGTTGACCATTATAAAGACTCATGTGAAAACTTAGCCGATAGAAATGCTTTGAACTTGACTTGGTGTTAAAGGTCTCTTATGATGCTAAATCACTTCCGATATCCTTGCTATACTTGGTAAAAAATGTTAAAACACATGAGCAAGTAGAACATCACCGGGTTCAAGCTCATACACTTACGACGAATGATTCAAATTCTAAGAGTAGAGTTGTGAGGTATTACACTGATATAGACCCCTACTTTGCTACATAATATTAAAACACCTACTATTCTTAGAAGTTCAAGTGAATCCTCGGGCAGATATAACACTTTCAAACTTCCTCTTTTATACATTCTTTAGACTTCGCGTACAATTTCAAGACTGACCGACTAGTGTACTATGTATTGGGGGTAACAATTTAATACAAGCGTGATGGAATTTTCTATTCTACAAGGTCTTAACGGAGCTACTTGTGTCAATATGGTATCAGAGTATTTCTCTGCCTCTTAATCTCTTGTTACAAGCCCGACTCTTCATCTCCTGTTACAACTCTCCCTACTACCAAGGACATGTACATGCAACCTTTACCCTCGTCTTGTTCTCTTCACCATGCTTATCACTTCTTTTTCCTTAAGCTTTCTTCCACAAATTATATATTCTGAAAGACACAGTTGCTATTATTTCTACATGAAAAAATCTTCTCGAATTTGTTGATGGATCGAGTTTGTGATATCTATCAACCATCACACTTGAGGAACGAGATTCACACCAAGCAAATTTTGCCTTTACTACTTGGGTTCCAGGAGACCAACTAATTTTGTGTTTTTTAATTTATCTATTTTTTAAGAAACTTTACCTGTTGTAGTCAGCCTAAATACCTCAAAAGATGTTTGAGATACCTTGGAAATCTCTTAATTTGTCCTTACCTTCAAAAAGGCGTGTCCTTAACCTTCATATGCAACTTTAGAATCTTAAACAAGACGACTTTAGTTTAAACTCTTAACTTCGTCATGATTTTTAAAGTACATAAAAAATATATAGTCAAAAGTTGAGAAATAGAAATAATCGTCTGTCAAAACAAACAAAACAACTAACAATTTTTTCAAAAATTAAATTAAGAGTATATGATATAACTATAGCTCTCTGATCTGGAGAATTAATCTGTAACGACCCGTTAGGTCGTTTTGAACATTAGACCTATCTCTTTCATAAAAGAACCTTCCCGTAAATTTTGAATGGTGATTTTGAACTATTTATTTAACTACGATTAATTAGTTGGTGGGTATTTAGTAAACAATTAGTTTTTAGTTGATTGTAAATGGGCCAAATCTGAAATTTATTTAATATGCTGTGTAACTGGGCCCATATGTAGAAATAAAAATAAGTTAGTGGAATTTGTTACCTTTTAGTACAGAATTATTTTATTTAGAAAAGAAAAGGGGAACTCAGCGAAAACCTTACCTGCGAGATCAACACAAAGGGGCTACGGCTTCAGGTAAAGTTTCGGCAAGCTCTAATGGTGTGCTATACATATTGATGGGTGATGGGAATGTATATCATTATACTAGTTTTTAAAGAGTTGGCATAAGGCAAAAACCTATTATTATTATTATTATTATTATTATTATTTTAATTAAATTTGCTACTATTAGTATTATAAATATTTTAATTGTTATGGTGTGAATGCATGAAAGTTCCACAATTCACTTTATACGGTCAATTCACCCAATAGAAATAGGCTCAGTGCTACTTTATTTAGGATTGTAATAAAAACAATAATAATAATTAAAGATTAAGTTACTAATGATGGAAAGATCAAAGTGGTGGGTTGAAAAGTGATTGAAGTTGTAAAGAGGCACATGGCTGTTATGGTGCAATTGAATTATAGGAGTGTTGCAATTTCTTCTTGCAGCGAATAACTGATTTTGAAAAAAAAACAGTGAGTTCGACTTTTTAAGCTATGTTAATTATCACATTATGATTTAAGTTTTGATATACTGAGGTACGTAATTAAATATTAAGTGTATCATATTGATCTGAGGCAAAAAAAATATATTTTCTTATCATTAATTGCCTCATATTTATTATTTATATTTGTCTTTTTTTAGCATGGATTTTATGGATTGTGCTAAATAGTGTATTTTATTTGTAGGATTAAATTGGTACAAAGTTGAAGAAATTTGGAGCTAAAATGAATTAATTATGAAAGATTGAAGAAGGAAAATCAAGCAGGCAGCTTAATGGATTAAATTGAATATTATATTAATATTTATATATATGGAAAGGTTGTGGCGGCAATGTCACGTAGGAATCCAATTCCTTTTGGTTTTGGATTCCTACCTTGTTTTGGACTCAATTATTTTATTCAGAGTTTTCTACATCTATAAATAGTCCATAGAAATAATTATTTGGGGAAAGCTACTTTTTGGTGATCAAGAGCAAGGGATTACAATTCATCTTTGGGTTCAATTCTCTATTTTTTTCTTTAGGTTTGAATTTTATGAAAGTTATTATTTTTGAGTTTATGAATATTATGTGTGGCTAAACGCCCTTGTTCTGGGGCTGTAGCTACGGGTTATTGTTGAACATCGAATTGCTTTGAATTGATTATTGGTTATCATATACATTACTTTTACATTCTTGTTTTAGTATTTCATGCTAGGCCACCATAGAAATAAATCTATTGTCTATTCTTGGACTCGAGAGATGAAGAGGTAGATAGACCAGAGAATGTAAAGAGCTTGTTCTAACTTTGATTAGATTCGTGTTTAGGAGTGACGCCCGGACGAACACCTAGCTTGGTTACGAAACAGGATGAAATATAAATGCTCGCCAATTAGGACTGCCTATTCCCGCTCAACGATGTAGTTAGACAGCTAGTTGGAGTAGGCGATTAGAGGTCGAGAGATCATGATCATAATATTAACCCTGTAAATCAGTAATGTGATAACTAAAATTGATTCTTTGCATGAGATGTGATACATGAAACCCAAAGCATGCTGCAGCCCTGGAATTGTCCCTTAATTGATTAAAACACCAAAATTGTAGTTATCCTTGTCAGTTAGTTTATTATTTAAATTGTTCGTAGTAGTAGTATTCAAAACCATATCGTTAATACTTTCTTTAAGTTGTAGATTTAATTGAATTGATATACATTGATCATAAGTCCCTTGGGTACGACAACCCGGTTCTAAAAGAGTCATTTATTACTTCTGCGACCACGTACACATGCGTGTGCATTTGGGAGCAACAAGTTTTTGGCGCCGCTGCCGGGGACTTAGAAGTTAATTTATATTTAATTCTTTTGAGTCTACTAGTGATTATTCGAAGTGCTAACAACTTGATCTTAGCCGTTCTGTATTGCAGGCAATTAGGATCTGAAGTCTGGCTCGCAAAGGTGATCTTGTTGAACCAGACGACGAACCTGAACGAGCCCTTAGACAACGAAAAAAGATGGCGAATCTTGGAAGACAACGAGAATTAGGATTAGATCTCCCCGAAAACCGGGAGGAGAACCCGGTTGACGATCGTGGAGAACACGTGGAAAGAGAACACATGGAGATACCTGCAGGGGTAGCTCCGAGGCCATTTCGTGATGTGGCAGTCCCACTCACCACTAGTATGACCTCGAGCATACGAAAACTACCGCCGGGTGGAAGATTTGAGTTGAAACAATCCATGGTGCATCTCCTCCATACTAATGGGCAATTCACTGGCCTACCCCATGAAGATCCCCAAGTGCACCTCAGAGGTTTTCTAGAGATAACCAGCACTTATATTCCACATGGGGTATCAACTGATTATGTGCGATTGACCTTGTTCCCATTTTCACTTTTGGGAGAAGCGAGGCGATGGTTAGACTCTGAGCCTCCCAACTCTATCACCACATGGGATCAGTTAGCAAAGAAGTTCCTTAATCGATTCTTCCCCTCAGGCAGAACCGCAAAACTGAGAGGTGAAATATTGAGTTTCAAGCAGAGAAGCGGAGAGAACATGTACCAAGCCTAGGATAGATTTAAACAATTGTTGCTTGCATGTCCACATCACTATCAGGCAAATGAGGTATTAGCTCATACCTTTATTGAATGCTTTGAATATAATTCTAGGGTGCTATTGAATACTGCAGCAGGTGGGCAAGCTCTTGAGAAGACCTGTGATGAGTTAGTGGAGCTCTTGGACAAAATGTCTGAAAGCAACCCAGATTGGAATGGTGATACGCAAAGGAGCACAACATCAAAGGCTGCAGGTGTTTTGGAAGTGGATCAATTAACTGCACTGAATGCAAAATTGGATGCGCTAGCAACTAACTTCACCACTCAGCTCAAGAAGTTATCAGTCGGGCAGCAACAAGCACATGTAAATGTTGTACACCAACCGCAAGGATGGTGTGAAGTTTGCGGAAGTGGAGACCATGTGTCTGATTTTTGCGGTGAAAACCCAGACTCTGTGAACTATCTAGGGAATGCCCAAAGAGGTGGAGGTACGCAGAATTATGGTAACACGTATAACTCAAGTTGGAGGAACCACCCCAACTTCTCATGGGGTGGAAATCAGAATCAACACCAAAATCAGGCTCAAGGGCAGAACCAATACAGATCACAAGGTAATGGACAACAATTTCAACAGCCAAGTAATCAAGGTGCGAAGCAAGGGGGCATGACTAATGAGGAGCTGTTCCAAAAACTAAGTACAGAAAACAACAAGTTGGGAGAAGAGTTGAGAAGCACCCAATTAGCACAGAAAAATCTGGAAAGACAGTTTGCACAATTGGCTAATGCAGTCAATATGCGTCCTCCTGGAGGTCTTCCGGGTGACACGGATCCTAACCCAAGGCAACTGAATGCGGTGAGTACAAGGAGTGGATTACAACTGGAGGAACTAGCTCCAAAGAAGAGAAGTTCTGAGGCGGTGAGAGAAGAAAAGAAACCCGAAGAAGTGGTTCAAGAAGCGAATGTTGAGAGGATTGTTCCTCAAATAAAACCACCCCCTCCGTTTCCTCAAAAGTTCAAAAAGCAGAACGAGGACGAATGCTTCGGTAAGTTTCTGTCTCTCCTTAAACAAGTTCACATTAATCTCCCTTTGGTTGATATTTTGCAGGGAATTCCTAAGTACGCCAAGTATGTGAAGGATATAATGGCGAATAAGAAGAGATTGACTGAGTATGAAACAGTGGCACGCACGGAGGAGTGCAGTTCGAGAATTCAGAATAGACTACCCAAAAATTTGAAAGATCCGGGCAGCTTCACAGTCCAAATCACCATTGGCCAAAGTGTTCATGCCCGCGGTTTGTGTGATTTGGGTGCTAGTATAAACCTCATGCCGGCATCTTTATACAATAAACTTGGGTTGGGTAGTCCAAAACCAACCACAATCATTCTCCAATTGGCCGATAGGTCGGTGGCAAGGCCGGAAGGAGTAGTAGAAGATGTCTTGGTGCAAGTTGGGTCACTGATCTTTCCTGTGGACTTTGTTGTCCTAAATTTTGAGCCCGATCCGGAAGTTCCATTTATTTTGGGACGACCATTCTTAGCTACAGGGCGAGCATTGATTGATGTAGCGGCTGGGCAGTTGACTATGAGAGCTCATGATAAGGTGGAGGTGTTTGATGTCTATCGCGCCTTGAAGTTGCCATCTGTCTATGAAGAGTTGTCTGCCATTACAGTAGTAGACCTTGCTGTAGAATTGCATTGCATAACTCCCAAGGATCCCTTGGAAAGAGTTTTGGTGGGGCATGACATAGATGGAGATGCAGAAGCGCAAGAACTGGCCACTTGTCTTAATGTAGCACTAGTTGGTTCACAAAAAGGTATAGTCGAACCATTAGATCGAGTGTTGGGTCTTCCTCCCAAACCCTCAATAGAAGAAGCACCAAAGCTGGAGTTAAAATCGCTTCCGTCACACTTGAGGTATGCATATCTTGGCTCCAATGAAACTTTACCTGTTATACTTTCTGCGCATTTGTCTGCAGCACAGGTTGATGCGGCTTTGGAGATACTGAAGAAAAGGAAGAAAGCAATAGGCTGGCAAATGTCGATATTCATGGAATTAGTCCGGCCTTGTGCATGCACCGAATTTACATGGAGGACGACCATAAACCGAGTGCGCAACACCAACGCCGGCTGAATCCTTTGATGAAGGAGGTCGTGAAGAAAGAAGTGATCAAGTGGTTAGATGCAGGAATTGTGTATCCTATCTCTGACAGCAAATGGGTAAGTCTTGTGCAATGTGTACCTAAGAAAGGAGGTATGACAGTAGTGAAGAATGACAAGAATGAGTTGATCCCAACAAGAACTGTCACCGGATGGAGAATTTGCATGGATTACCGGAAATTAAATGATGCCACAAGAAAGGACCACTACCCTGTCCCTTTTATTGATCAAATGCTTGACCGTTTAGCAGGACAGGAGTATTATTGCTTCTTGGATGGGTATTCTGGATATAATCATATTTTGATCGCACCTGAGGATCAAGAGAAGACTGCATTCACATGTCCCTATGGCATGTATGTGTTCAAACGCATGCCATTTGGGCTTTGCAATGCTCCTGCCACATTCCAGAGGTGCATGATGGCCATTTTCCATGATATGGTAGAGGACTTTGTGGAAGTATTCATGGATGACTTCTCCGTTTTTGGGAATTCTTTTGAGGTATGTCTTCGAAACCTTGATAAAGTACTTGCGCGCTGTGAAGACACTAACCTTGTACTTAATTGGGAAAAGTGTCACTTCTTGGTCCGAGAAGGTATAGTTTTGGGTCATAAAGTGTCTAAACAGGGACTCGAGGTAGATAAAGCAAAGGTGGAAGTTATTGAAAAATTACCCCCTCCTATTTCTGTCAAAGGGGTAAGAAGTTTCTTAGGACATGCAGGTTTTTACCGGAGATTCATCAAGGACTTTTCCAAGATTGCTAGACCTATGTGCAGTCTTTTGGAAAATGAGGTGAAATTCGATTTCGATGCGATGTGCTTAGAAGCTTTTGAGATGCTAAAGCGGAATTTAATTGAAGCTCCTATCTTGGTTGCTCCTAACTAGGGGTTGCCATTTGAACTCATGTGTGATGCAAGCGATGTAGCAGTGGTGCAGTATTGGGACAGAGACAAGGCAAAGTGTTCCATTCAATATATTATGCGAGCAAGACCCTTGATACTGCTCAAGCTAATTACACAGTGACTGAGAAGGAGATGCTTGCTTTAGTGTTGTCCTTCGACAAGTTCAGATCATATTTGGTAGGTACCAAAGTTATTGTTTATACTGACCATGCAGCTATTAGGTACCTATTCAATAAGAAGGATGCTAAGCCAAGACTAATTCGGTGGATATTGCTTCTCCAAGAGTTCGATCTTGAGATCAAAGATCGGAAGGGTACTGAAAATCAGATCGCTGATCATCTGTCAAGGTTAGAAGATTTCTCTCATGTGCATGAAGGGGAACAAATACGCGAAGAGTTTCCGGATGAGCAGTTGATGGCTTTGGATATCTCCCAAGTACCTTGGTATGCGGATATTGTGAATTTCTTGGTGAGTGGAGTGTTTCCACCTGGCGCAACAACCCAACAAAGAAAGAAGCTGATGCATGATGCTAAATTCTATATATGGGACGAGCCATTCTTGTTCAAACAAGGAGTGGACGAAGTGGTGAGGCGATGCATTCCGGAGAATGAGGTCAAGCAAGTGCTCCAGAGTTGTCATGCAAGTCCATATGGAGGACACCATGGAGGAGAACGCACGGCTCACAAGGTATTGCAATCTGGCTTCTTTTGGCCCTCTCTTTTTAAAGATTCTATGGCTTATGTGAAGGGGTGCGATAATTGCCAAAGGTTGGGAACGATATCAAGAAGACATGAAATGCCCTTAAATAATATTCTTGAGGTGGAAATCTTTGATGTGTGTGGGGTATTGACTTCATGGGTCCCTTCCCACCATCTAGTGGAAACCAATATATTCTTGTAGCTATAGATTATGTGTCTAAATGGGTTGAGGCTGTCGCTCTTCCCATGAATGACTCAAGAGTGGTGATTAAATTCATCAAGAAGCACATTTTCACTCGTTTTGGTACTCCAAGGGCAATCATAAGTGATGGAGGTAAGCACTTCATTAACCATCTTGTGAAGAATCTTCTAGCTAAGTATGGTATACGGCATAAAGTAGCTACAGCTTATCACCCTCAAACTAGTGGTCAAGTGGAAGTTTCGAATCGTGAGGTCAAGCAAATACTGCAGAAAACAGCGAATGCAAAACACAAAGATTGGTCTGAGAAGCTTGATGATGCATTATGGGCATATCGGACTGCATACAAAACACCTATAGGGACTTCTCCCTATCACTTGGTGTTCGGTAAAGCATGTCATCTTCCGGCGGAGCTAGAGCACCAAGCATATTGGGCTATAAAAAAGTTGAATCTTGATCCTGAGCTAGCCGGTAGAAAGAGCATTGGTCAATTGCATGAACTTGAAGAGTTTAGGCTCCATGCTTATGAGAATGCAAAAATTTACAAAGAGAAGACCAAGAGATGGCATGATAAGCACATAATCCCTCGCACTTTTGCTCCGGGGCAAAAGGTATTACTTTTCAACTCTAAACTTCGGTTGTTCCCCGAAAAACTAAGATCTAAATGGAGTGGACCCTTTGAAGTGGTGAGGATGACTCAACATGGCGCGGTAGAGCTTAGAGAAAAAAACTGGCCCTTCGTTCTTGGTGAATGGGCAAAGGGTCAAACATTATTTTGGAGAGGATACGGATCGAGATCGTGAAGCTCTTGAGCTAAATGATGAATGATCCAAGTTGTGTCGTGCCGTGACGTTAAATTAGGCGCTTATTGGGAGGCCACCCA